>PJEM01013023.1:0-27021 GCA_004023845.1 Helogale parvula
GGGACGGAGGACAGCAGGGCAGCTGTGGAGAGAGGTGAGGGTTGCGGTGCCTGTAACCACAGAGGGTCAAGCCAGGGCAGGAGAGAGCTGTACGAGGAATCTGTTGATGATCTCCTGTGTTGCCAAAGACCCTTTAAGTTGAGAGGAGGAAATCACATTTCTAGTCCTTTGCATGGAATAAAGAGCTAAGAAACGAAGTTAGGCAGTAAAATGATCTTAGGCTGAGCGCTGACCAAAGCTCTGGAGCAAAGATGAACATTACACTTTGCCAAGAAACTTAGAGGGCCTCAGTCTGCGGATACTGAGATTTCCGGGTTTCACGGTGACCCTGGAGCTGAATTGTGTATTCTCGTGAACACACACATTCATAAAATCCCATTACACATTCACAGGAGATCTGGTGCCTGCTTTTCGGTCTTAATACTGAGGTCACCAAGCAGGTAAGAATACTCAGGGAAAGAGAACACGCTCCACGCCCGTAAAGTGCCAGCACGCGAGGCCGCGAGACCACAGCACACGAGTCACGGCAGGTCTGCGAGAGCCAGCGGGTCAGGCCCCTGGGGAGCGGCTCTGCCCGCAGCTGTGCGCCAGCTTCCGCACCCGGTCCTTCTGCGGAGCCTCGCAGCGGCCACAGACATCAACTCCTTCATGCCACGCTTACCGGGCGTGCTGTCACAGCCACCGTCCAGGTGAGCGGGGAGTCAGCAGATAAACACTAAGAGAACCTGTTTGTCATCCATGGGACCCGATGGATACAGGGCCCTTCTGTCCTCCTTCCAATCAGTTCCTGCTGTGGGGACAGAGCCCCTCATCTCCCGATGTCTGGGGCGGGGGGGGGTTGGCTGTAAACTGTCCTCGGAGAAGGAGATCCTTGCCGACGCCGCCCGGAGGCTAGGCAGCCGCAGGAATGCCACGTGGGCTGTTAGAACATGGACAAGGTCAGCTCCCTTCAGCATCAGCCTGAAGCAAGTCCGCCCCGAAGGCGTGCGGGGAGGGGGCGGGCAGGCAGACCCGCCTCTGAGACCACCCTTCATCCCACCCAGAGCAACGTCTGGGGCGGTGGCACCAGGACGGGGTCTGACCTAGGTGCTGAACACTTGGGGACTCGTGTCAGGACGCTCGTGGACGCGCAGAGACCCTGACCCACGCGGCTCCTGCCCCTCAGGAACATGCTTCCCTCAGTCCTGCATCTGGGGACGCTCGGGAACCGAAAGGCAGAGCGGAGCCATCTCAAACCATCCTCCCCTGACAGATCACTGATTTTCAGGGAATTTAACCAAATTCTGCCACTCAGGATGCTTTGTTCTCAGATGTGCCTTAGGCTTTATTAGGATTTCAATTTATAACATATCATGAAAAATTCTATGTAAATTTGATTGGTCTCCTCTCCTTCGAAACATCTCTCTGCAAAACTTTCTCTGCATGAATCACCCTGACTCACTCCGTACCTGGGGAACGGACAGGAAACACGTCTCGGAGATCACCTGCGTCCTAGCCACACACAGCACTCCGTTTAATCCTGACCACTCCCGCTCTCCACCCACAGAGAGTAAGGTTCTGAGGGATTAAATAAACGGTCTACACAGCATTAGATCTGAGGCCTG
Source organism: Helogale parvula (assembly GCA_004023845.1). Classification (NCBI taxonomy): domain Eukaryota; kingdom Metazoa; phylum Chordata; class Mammalia; order Carnivora; family Herpestidae; genus Helogale; species Helogale parvula. The sequence continues at coordinate 1,605 of PJEM01013023.1, forward strand.
AGTCTGACTCTCGGACTCAGAGTACTGGGACCCACCCCTACCAGTGACCAACACTGGAACGCACTGAAGGGACATTGGAGCCAGGCCTCCTGAGCCGCGTCCATAACATCCACCCACAGACCCCGACGAGCGCAATGAGGCCGTGCTCCTCTGGCTCCCACAAAAGCCCGGGCCACCTCAGCGCGGCCACAGTCGTGGCGCGGGTGCGTGGAAGCGTCACGCAGACCATGGAGCGTGTTATAAAAATCTGCTCCTACCCCCTCTTAAGGTGTACATGGAAGTTTGTTTAGCGGCTGCTCTACTGAAGCGCAGAGCTTCGATGCACCCCTGCAGCCGAGTGCGGGGAGGCTGGCCGGGAGGCCTGCCTGGCTCAGCACGGCGCGTCCAGGCCGGTACCGCTCAGTGACCAGCAAAGATCAGGGACCCTCGTTCACACGGCTTTCGTCTACTTCTCGTGTCATCGCTCACACCACATGCAGGGACCCAGACCGGACGATGACCACCGTGAACTCTGGCGCGACAGCGGCGCCTGTTTCTGAACCCGTGGTGCTGGAGTGAGCCCCGCATGCGGGCGGGCTCCGGGGGTGCCGACATTCGAGCTGAGCGCCATCCGCACTGGCTCTCTGGGTCAGGCCCTTGCTCTGCACAGTCCATGGGGGCAGCCCCAGGTCGGCGGCTTGGGCTTGGCCATGGTCTGGAGCCCTGTGAGCTGAATCCTCACCCACACCCCCAGAAATAAGAGGCGACGCTCTGGGCTTGGGCTGGAGGTTGGGGTGTTTCCACCGCTGACGGACATGAGGTCAGCGCCCACTGACACCTTACAGAGGCGGAGAACGTGGGCATCGGAAGGCACCAAGCCCCTCCACCACCCGCCTCCACGTTCGAGGGCATGCAGGCCGGTGGTGCCCTGGGCTGAGACCCAGGCTTCCAAGCCCCCCCGCCCCCAGGACTCTCCACTGTGACTGGAAAGTACCTGCTTCTGCCAAAACCTGGTAGCGACTTCCTACCCCAGGGTGAGAACTGATGCCCGGAAGCCACCTGTGGGACACAGGGTGACACAGGAGCGCCAAGTACCGGATGGACCGGAGCTACAACTTCTCTCCATCCAGCACAGCCCTCTGTGCAGAGAAAACGCCCCTCATATGGTCGCATGCCACGGCGACCTCAGAGTCCCACAGACAGAGGCAGCGGAGGCTCAGAGACGGGCAGACCGTCCAGGCGGCGCGGTGCCTGCCCACGCCCAGGCCTCCGCACCGGCTAGCTCAAGGTCTGCGGGCATCCGGGTGGTGAGGGCCGCCGTGTGAACAGAGTGCTGTCCTCATACCGCACGCGCCCAAAGCGGCCAGACACCAAGGTCCACCACCCGCTCCCACGCCAGTGTCGGTGAGGCACACCTCTTCTCTGCAAACTACTCGCTGCCTTGAAGGAAAGGTGTAGACGGAAATATGGAGCCAGAGCAACGGTATTTCCCCAAGTCCGTCTTAAGGCGGCTCCCTGTGTGAGGCTGCGGGCGGGTCGGAGCCGCCTGTAACGGCCCCACGGTCGCGAGGGCACATCACAAACGGACATGCATACTCGGCTCCCGGGCCAGGGGTGCCGCTCCGACCATGAGTACCAGGCCACAGAGAAGAAGGACAAGGGTGCCCCGGGTGCCTGGCAGAGCCCCGCCTGGCTAGAACTGCTGGCAGGCCTCCGGCACTCACAGGGGCGAAGTCCTGACACTCAGAAATCCTCACATTTGCAAACACACCCACGGCATTTACTTCCTAAGAGAATTCCACACCCAGCAAAAACCCTCATTTTCTGAAACCTCCTTGCCTTCGATTCCACTGACAGCACCACTGGTTTTCTTTATAGGGCTATTTTTCCCCCTACAAAGAGACAATCTGTGTCACTTCATAAAAATCCTTTACAAACTCTCCGTGGAAAAAGCCCCTTGCAGTACAAGCACGCGGCAGTAATTCACATCCTTGGCCGACTGCTGAAAACTCCTCGTGCCTGGGGAAAAGGAGCGCAGGAGACAGTGCAAACGATCAGTGCTTCCCCCGGTCCAGCTGAACATAAAACACACACACACACAAAGCCAGCAACAACCACCGAGTGCTTACTGCACACCTGGTGGGCTCTGCGCGCTGGCACATAGCACACCAGTGACATCACTTGCACACGCCTCGTTAGGCGCCACCACGCCCACTCCGCCAATTCTGCCGCTGAGAGTGCGGAGGAACGCGCCCCATGGGAGCCGGCCAGGAGGCTGGGGTCCGCGCCCCAATGCTGCGCACACTCTCTGTGCCGAGCGGAACTGCTCAGACAAGACCAAGCAAGCTGAGAAGGGGGGCAGCTAACTTCCAAGCAGCGGCAAAGTACGCGGCTTGACGAGAGGAAGAGGGCTTTCTGAATTAGAAACACTGGCGTCTGCTTGGGCTGAATACGCCAAAAAACAGGTAAGAAACTCGGGATATCAAGACTTACTATATTTCTAGTCAATATTAAAATCCAACCTCCGCGTGAAAGCCCACAGAATGGGAGAAAATATCCCCAAATCCTACATCTGAGGAGGGACTGATATCCATAATACACAGAGGACTCCTCCAAGTCAACAAAAACAAAGCAACTCAAGAGCCAGGACCAGAAGAGACAGGTCTCCCCAGAAGACCTACAGACGGCCAGGGAGGCCGTGCGAAGACGCGCACCACCCGTCACAGAGGAAATCCAGTCAAAGCCCCCACCTCACAGCCACGGGAAGGCTGTCGTCAAAGGGACGAGTGACAGGCGATGCGGACAGCTGGAAGCCACGTGCGCGGCTGGCCGCGGTGGACAATGCTTAGGTAGTTACACAGGGGTCACCGTACGACCCGGTGACCCTACCCTGGCTGTGGAGCCAAGGGGGTGGAGCAGGCCCTCAGGCGACCGCACGCCGTGCGCACCAAGTCCCCACGTGTCCAGCAGGGGAATGAAGGAGACGCGGGGCGCACATACCAGGAAACGGAATTCGGCTGGAGAGGCGCACGAGGTTCTGACTCCCGCCACAACCCACCAAACCCCGAAGACGTCGCGGTGCGTGAGGCGCGCAGACACTGCCGGGCCAACACTACGATCCACTTCGGTCAAGGAATGATAATTTGCCTGGAACAGCAAGCCCAGAGAGACAGAAAGCAGAGTGGGGTCCCCGCCTGGGGGCGCAGGGTCTCTGGGACGATGACCGAGGCCGGGGGAAGACGATGATGTTCACACGACTCTGTGAGGGCCTTCATGCCGCCTAACCACACCTGCAGGGAGGTGGAAATGGTTCGTTTTAGGTACACCTTCCACGGAGAATCCGGCGCCTCCGGACCTTCGGCACCTGCCCGTAGGGCCTTCCGACCGCAGTGGCCCCTTCCCCCGGGTGCCCCACACTCGCACCCACCCTCTCTGCAATGCGGTTCCCTCCACCGGCCGCCTGCTCCCAGCGGGTCTTCTGGCTGCTGGCCGTCTCCTCCCCGAGCGTGGCCGAGGCGAGCCCGAGGGTCCCGCAGAGCTTGGTGCTCCGGACTCTCCACCCACCACCAGCGGCCACTGGGCCAAAGCTGCGTCAGAGTCCCCTGCGTGTCAAGCTCACCCCGGGACGGGCATGTGGCACACATTTACTAACCCTGGACTGCAAGAATCAGAGGGAGACCGTGAAAGTGAGCATCAGCATCACAGTCTCCAGACTGTGCTAGGGCCCCCCCGGGGACGTGGCCACCAGATCACCTACGCTCGCAAGGAAAACAGAGCAGTGCTCACCCTATCACCTTGAGAGTTCAGTTTCATCATTAAACTGTGCTATGTTCCTTCCAACGCGCCGTGTCGCTGTGAGGCTGGGTTCCTGGTCGTGCCTTCATTCAAGGCACGAGGAAAACTCAGTGTGGGAACAGGAAATGCAAGCAAGTTGGGGAAGCCGGGAGCACCCACGGGGGTACACGTCCCATCAGTATGTGCACACGGCTGTTCGAGAACGAGACGTGAATGTCTTTATTTCAGTTTACACGCGTTCTTATTGAGCCACGACTGACGAATAACATGAGTTTCACATAGACAACCGTGATTAGATACATGTACATACTGAAAAATGGTCTCCACGACTGCAGTTAACGTGCATCACCACACACAGCCACTTCTTCTCTTGTGGTGAAAACGGTAAAGACTGACCCGCAGCCACCTGCAAACTTCCGATACAGTGTCACTAGCCGTGCTCTATCTTGCACCCTCAGGACTTACTTGTAACCGGAAGTTTGTACGTGCAGTTTCTAAACAACTACTACTATGTTAGGACTTAAATACTCAGATTCGGGAAACCTAACAACCTAATAAAATGAAAGGCAGGCACTTATTCTGGCCAGGGGCACTTTGAAAACCTTCCTGAGACACTGAGGTGGATTTCTGGCTTAAAGAGAACTTGGAGGAGGGCTGGCCTTACCACCCAGGTAAGTCCCAGGTGAGGGCCTACTGTGTCTGATCACAGAGATGGACTGAAAAATCAACATACAGACTTTAACCGATGCTGTCGTCAGGCAAGGCGTGTAAGCCCAAAGCCTCTTCCTTTTCCTACAAAACAATGTTCTGACTCAACATCGGAGTAATTGTGCTAATTTTCACTGTGCATCTGTTGACGGCATTCGACGGAGCAGATGCGTGTCAGTGCGCAGCAAAGACACTTCAGAGGCAGACACTCAACCGACTGAGCCACCCAGGAGCCCCCGTTTTTACTAGATTCGTAAGTTTGTCCAAACTACTTCTCAAATCTGGTTACTGAGAAACAAGGTCTGCAAAGAGAAAATCCAGCTCCCTGAGGACTCGGGGTTTGAGAGGGCAAGCGGGCCGGTGCTTGGTCCTCCAGGCAGGCCCGGTGCCAAGGCGTCCCGGTCCCCTGACACCTGCACCTTCAGGAGGAGCCGAGTCAGCTCACCGGCACGGCCAGCCCCGCCTCAGACCACAACAAAGCATGCCAAGTGAGCTGCTGGTTTGCTGGTGCATGACTCCGCTGACACTACACGGCAGTCCATCACGTCTGCAACAAGGCACACACTTTAACTTAAAGTACTTCACTGCTAAAACCTGCTGGCCATCACCCGGGCTTCAGCGAGCCGGAGCCCCTGACGCGCATCACCATCACACACATACCAGCGATGAAACCGTCTGGATGTGGAGAGAACGGCCAGATGTGACCCAGAGACACAAAGTGAGCTCACGCTGCGGAGCCGGGAACCTCTGCGCGCACAAGCGCAGGGTCAGCGAGGGGCGCCCATCCGCATGGCCTTGCGCCTGCCCTGAAGACACCCCACCTTCTGGGTTGACGAGCAGCAGCCTCACTTCAGATCAAGTGTCCGCGGATCCTGGCCCTTCCCGCTGCCGCCGGGGCAGCCTCGTGGCAGAGGAAAACACAAATAACACGACAAGGGAAGGCCCCCATCACCAGGCGCAAGCACGAGCCGCCCCCGTAAAAACCAGGAGCACCTCCTGCTCAAATGTCAAAGCCCAACACCTCCCCTGCCCTGCTGCAAGCCAGGGGCGCGCCTCCAAGAACACCATGAGGCCGTCACCTGGTGACAGCATCACCTGGTGACAGTACCACCTGGTGACGGCAGGTTGCAGGGAAAGAACACACAGCCCCCTACACTTGCTCCTGGGAGGCTGAAAGACTCCGCTGATTTCCTCGTGGAGGGAATTCAGCGGGATTCTTGCTGGTCTTAGCTGTTCTCCCAACTATTTGGAGATCAGTGTGTTTAATGCTCTAATCTCCATTTGCTTAATGCTTTTATTATTTTGTCATTATAATCCCATTAGAAGAGAGTCTCATTGCCACTAGGATCCTTTGTGGAGTTGTCTGACTGCTTTTGAAGGATTTTAATAACGCGGGGCCCATCCAGAGGCCAGAACGCCATCACCACACCCAGATTTAAATTTCTTTTGCCTCAGGAGGTCACATCTGCTGAGTCCCTGTCAGAGCCTGGGGGTGCAGGAACTGGTCCCTCACTCGTCACGCTGCCGGGGGAACACCGCTGATTCCACGCACTGGCGGGGGGAGGGGCGGGCACCAACTGCAAAGTTATTTTTGTAATAAGATGTCTTGTACACTTTTTGTTATTAACGTTTCAGAGCTGTGTTATTTTCAGGTTGGAATGTTTAAGGAAACCTCGTCCAATAAAACACACAGAAGGTAAGCTGCTTTGCAAAAAGCCTTTTAGACTTTCGGAAAAATAAATACAGCTTTGGAACGCCCTGCCAACGATTCGTGTTGAATTACGACCGGGCCAAGACGAGAACGTGGCTCCTCCCTCTTCCAGAACCCCCCACCCACAGCCTCGAGACCCAGTACACAGTCCACAGAAAGGAGAAAATGTCCTCTATACCCTATAAAGAGTAGACAGTTTTACAGATTTTACCAGGTATGAATGGAAACAGGTACCTCCCTCCCCACAACTCAGAATAACCCAGTGGAGGCAGGTGGTCAAAAGTAAACACTTAAAACCGGCTGGCGCTACTCGGGAGCGGCGGCTTCAGGTGGGCCGCGCTGGGGAGGCCGCCACGTCGTGGGAGCCAGACACGCGCAGCGCTGAGCGCCCCCTGACGTGCGCCATCCGCAGGACCGCCCCCACCCTTGTGCACAGGAACTCGGGTGCCGCGGTCAGGACCGGGTGTGGACACAGGTTGTCACCAGAAACACTAAAGGTAGGAGGTTCCTCAGGACAAATCTCCGGGGGAAGAGTGATTTCATTTTCTCAGCGCCCAGAAGCGGGAAACAAGAGGAGGAAGCTAGGAAGTAAGCCTCTGCCCACGCGGGTCCACGAGGAGAACCCACGGATCACCGGCGGAAGAGAAGGGGAGGGGGGCACACAGAGCTGCCTCGCTGTCCCTGAGAGGGTCTGGCTTTCCGGCACCCGAGTCCTAGATCACAGCCGCCTGTCCACGTCCTAGGTCGTGAGCTTCACCAGGCTTAGTAAGAAATAAGTCACTGATCATAAAAAAACAACACTCATTTAAATAAGTGCACACTGGTTTCTCGCCATTAGTGGAAGTGGGCAACCACCAACATGCTAATTCTAGAACACTGGCGTCACGACAAAAGGAAACCCCACACCAGGGACGGCCATTCCTGCTCTCCTGCACCCCGGACCCCAGCATGACCTCCTGCCTCAGCGGGTCTGCCTGCTCTGGATGCTCCCCGTGCAGGGTCACAGCAGACGACTTCCCGCATCTGGCTGCCGCCGCACACCACGCCTTCACGCGCCACCCGCGCCGTGGGGCGCAGCCTGGCCCTTCTTCCTAACTCCCCACCGCCCTGCAACGCCACGTTTGCTCCTCCATTCATCTCTTGACGGACACCGGATTGTTCACGCTCTTGGGCTCTAAGAATGACGCATCTGCAAACATTCCCGGGCAGGTTTTGCACGGATGTGAGCCCCCGTCTCTCCTTCCTGGTGTGCAGCTCGAGAGAACCGCCGGGCCGCACGCTAATTCACCCACTGAGCAACCGCAAAGCGTCTGCCACCACGACTGAGCCTGTACGTTCCCGCCAGTGGCATACGAGGGTCTCAGTTTCTGCTCGCCAGCACGTGCTAGCTCCCATGAGTCCTTCTGACCCTGCAGGCACCCGGGGGTGGGGTGTCCCCGCACCATGGCTGGCATTCGCTTGCATTTCGCCAGTGGCCAACGTGTGGGGCATCATTTCACATGCTTGTTGGACATCCGAGTATCTTTGGAGACACGTTTATTTGTCTCCACAGAATCTCTGTCCATTTTTAGAGCATTTTTAGGCTCACGGAGTCACGGAGCAGAAAGCACAGAGAGCCCCGTGACCCTGGGGATGCCCCCTCCGCCCCACCCAGCATCCCTATGGTTAACAGGTGTGCACTGCGGTGTTTATGAAAAATAAGGAACAACACTGGTGCGCCATCATAAAGCCAGGGCGCCCTGATCCCAGGGCTCACGCCACCATGCTGTTCTAGGAGTCCCGGTAAACACATAACGCCCTGTGGTGACTGTCACACGCAGTCGGCCTTTCGTAACTACCCCATGGGTCTTGGCCAGCCCGTTCCTTCTCTCCACCCTTGATTCCCAGCTGGGGAAGTTCAGGGGTGACTCCTCCAGACCACAAATTCTTGCCTTGGCTGTGTCCAGTGTCCACCCCTGTTACAAACTCTGATTTCTGGCATTTCCTTTTACTCTTTCGCTGATTTTCCTTCTCTCTGCTGACACCGCCCAGTGTGGTTCACTTTGTCCACCAGAGCCCTTATCTTAGCCCATCCTGTCTGACATTCCAGAACCTGCCGACCCCAAGTCTGGTTCCGACACAGGTCTCCCCGCGTGAATGCCAGAGCACCAGCCAGTATGCACCAGAGAAGGGCTGTTAAGGGAGGCTGACGCCTGCCTGCACAGGAGTCGGACTGTCCTGTGTCTGCTGCCCCGCAGAGGCACTTCCTCTGGTGTCTCGGCCTCCCTGAAGGCTCCTTCTCAAGGAGGGCCTGGCAGGGGCTGGGCCGGGGGAGCCTCTCTGGTGCTGCGGATCTGTCTCCGTCTTGCTCTGAGCCTGCGCTCCTGGGCTGGGGTTTGTCCGCATGCATTCTTCACACACATGTTCTCCGTGTTTGACAGAGGTTTGGGGTTCCCTTTGGTCTTCACCCTGAGACCCTGGAGGGGCTCCTGGGGGTAAAATTCACAAGGGCACAGAGGGTCCCTGAGAGTTTGGTCTACGCTCAGGGTTCAGCCATCTTTCACGTTTACGTGTCCCCAGCAGCTGTGCGGTGGGCCCCTGGAGGCACATGTCCATCCGCCTGGCCAGTGTCGGGAGCAGGGATAGGCTCTCTGGCCACAAATCTGAGATCCAAGAAAAGTTGCCGGTTTTCACTTTGTGAAACATGTTTCCTGTTAAAAGGCCAGAGTGATAACTTCCAAGCTCCTGCAAAGCAGGACTGGAAATCCCTGGTCGTGTCCTTGTCAAGTATATGATTTGCAAATATTTTCTTCTACTCTTTTCAATTCCATGATGCTGTCCTTGGGAGCCCAGAATTTTCAATCTTCACAAAGTCCAATTCGATATGGTAGTCCTGAGTCTTGACTGACACTGCCTGGTTCTGAGATAATCATTTAAGACCAAGGGCAAGATCCTGATATAGAAAGAAACACACACCAAGAGTGTGTAGAATTTGAAATTTGCGGTTAAACATGCTGAATGTAGACAAAAAGAAAAAAAATAACTTGCTTTTGGCTTAAAAGAATTTTACACTAGAATTTCACGTTGTCTTTGAAGGTCTTACTGTATTAAAGTCCGAATGTTCTGGGGGCTGAGATGCATAGCAGCAACTGCACTGCGAACCTCAGGTGTGTTAGTAAGTCTGGGACCACAGCCACAGACACACCAGGAACTCCCACGGCGCGAGTCCAGAATAGCACTGATTTAATCGAATACAGTATCTTCATATACCAAGTTTTAAGGGCATTTTATTAAAGTAATTACATCTTTTCAAGGACATAAAAACCACATATTCCCATTTCTCAGTCACAAGAAGAAAGCTCTCCTTGGTTCGGAAAAGCAAACGATGACTTTTCCCTGCAAAGCTTCTGTGGTAAACATCCTTGTGAAGTCTAATCCAGTCCGCCCGTTTACTCCAGTCCGTGCAGCAGTCGTGTTCTCTTCCTGCCACAGAGAAACGTCTCTAAGGTCAAACAGACGGGGGCACAATCAGAGGCTGTCCGGGTCCCCAAGCTGCGGGAGCCGGTCAGTGTGTGACAGCTGCTTCCGTGGGGGGGGGGGGGGGGGGGGGGGGGGGGGGGGGGGGGGGGGGGGGGGGAACCGTGTGGCCAACACCCGGCAGGCACGGAGACCACGAAGAGATGCTGGGCTGCGGCCCGACCCGCGAAGCGTCCCCAGTGTCACTGACAAGTGGGTGGGGCCCCCAGTGAGCGCTGGCGGGTATGTTTGCTGGGGCCGGTGAGCGAGACAAAGGAGAACACGAAGACCTGTTGGGCTCTCCCTGGTCTGTCAGTGATGGGCGCAGCCTCCGTGCTGAACCACAGAAGAGTGTCTGAATGTGAAAGAGCACCTCCCTCGGTGTTTGGGCCGTTTACAACCCAACGGTGAGACCCAACACGCTTCCAAGTTTAACTCGTGCTGGTAACAGATGCTCCGCTGTTGTCGGCTCACAGTCGATGAAATAGCCTATCAGGCCCCAACAGGAGGTGGTCAGTTCCGGGCAGGGACCCTCCCCGCGACACGCTGACCTCGCACCACGGAGAGGACATGCCTGACCAGGAGCTCGTGTGCAGGGCCCCCTGCAGGTGCCACAGACACAGCTCCCAGAGCCCTGGTGACAGTGGACGGGACATCAGGTGGAACTTGGTATGTGTTGAACAGCACCTGTGCGACAGCGGTCGTGAGTCGGAGTTCGCATCGTCTATACCTATCAACACACTTTGTGTTTCAGCCAGTGTCGGGTTCACAGCCAAGCTGAGAAGGCACAGAGACCGCCTGTGCCCCTCTGGCCCCTCCACGTGCACGATCACCACCATCAGCGTCTCCGCCAGAGGGACACTGGCAACCACGTCGTCATCATCCAGACCCCACGGTTTCAGCAGGTAGCCTCTTGGTGCTGGGCATCCTGTGGGTTTGGGCGAATGGATGGTGATGTGTGTCCACCTCCGCAGTGTCACACAGAGTAGTTTCATGGCCCCCAAATCCTCTGTGCCCCACCAGTTCGTCCTTCCCTTGCCCCGACCTCTGTATCATCTGATTTATAAACTGACACAAAAAATGCCTGCAGATGCGGCCCCTGCTCCGTGAAGGCAGCAGGAATCTGCTCCTGCGCACGTCCAGCCCTGCCTGCACCCGGCCCAAGTCCCCCACCGTCACGGCCAGCGTCTTCCCCTGGACTTCACAGGGAAGTGGGGTAGGTGGGGGTAGGGAAGCGGCTCTCTGGCGCGTGCTCCAGCGCTCCAGCGTTTCCCAGGGAGACCCTCATGCAGGCGCTCCTGCGGAGGAAGCAGAGGTGCATGGCGGGCGGAGGCGGGCTCCAGAGCCCCCCCACCCAGCCACGTGGGTCTGCCGTGAGCTCCTCCACCTCTCACACAGTAGTTCAAGCCACTCGGCCTCACTGCCGTGCTCCTATTCCATCACAGACAAGGAATTATTCCCCCAACTGACGTTTCCTATGGAATTAGGTGAGTCAACACAATACAGCCATTGGTAAAGGGCCTGGCAGGAGGCAAGCACTCAATACCCACAGCTGACACCATTATTCTATTGTTACTGCTTCTGTGGGGATTGTATTCAACAAAAAGCTTGCCTTCCGAAGTTACAATATAAACGAAAGCTGCGATTCAGATGCTTTCTGAAGTCACCGAATTAAGATTAACTACTCAGGGATTATCAAACGAAGAAAAGTACAACAAATGGATTTCAGTGTGTGTGTGCGTGTCTGCGTGTGTGCAGGTGTGCACAGATGTGGATGCACGTGTGTGTGTGCAGGTGTGTGCAGGTGTGTGCATGCAGGCGTGGGTGCAAGTATGTGCATGCAGGTTTGAGTGCAGGTGTGTGTGTGTGCAGGTACAGGTACAGGTATGTGTATGCGGGTGTATGTGCAGATGTAGTGCAGATATGTGGGTATGCAGGTGTGGGGGCAGGTCTGTATGAATGCAGGTTTGTGTGTACAGGAGTGTGTATATGCAGGTGTGGGTAGGTGTGAGTACATGTGTGTGTGTGTGTGTGTGTGTGTGGATATGTGTGCCAGTATGGGCACAGATATGTATGTATGCAGTTGTGTGTGCAAGTGTGTGTGAGCACAGAGGTGAGTGTGCCCACATGCGTGTGTCAGCAAAGAGACTCAATCAGACTAAATTGGAAGAAGGAAGCCCAAACAGAGGACGAATATATATCCTACTCATCATGAAAAACCACCTCCATGTTGAATATACCTTTTTTGGATTCCTCAGGATCTTACAAGCTAAAAACACAAACTTCTTTTGGTGATTCTGTGAGGCAGATCCACACAGATATTTGTGCTTCTCTTCATAAGTACATCTCATCCAAGAAAAAATCCACAATTTAAGACAACTGTGCAGTTAAATGCTGAAGTATCTTTGCCAAACGTTGAATCTTTCCTTCTTCCACACCAAATTACAGGCTATCCTATCCTGATCTTTCCACGTAACTATTGCTCACGTAGAAACCTGAAGTTCATGAAGGCAGCCAAGCAAAGACGTTCCCTGAGCTTCTGCAACCAGTGACTTGTTCTCAGATGAAACGAGAATAACCCTCTTATTCTCAGAATCAGGATGACAGAGCACAGCTGGCACAAATTTCTCAAGGCCATGCGTTATCTGAGCTTTCATCTTAAAAGTGAAACAAACCTTGACCTGGGCACACCCCCGCTTGCTCAAGGGTAGGACACACTTTAAGAACCACTAACCTGTGAAGAGCTGACTGCCACCAACACGGGTGGCCAGTACACCACGAACCTTTAAAACACGGCGCAGGCAGTGAAAGCAAGGCTGTCGGCTCTGGCCCACCGACCTCCCGCAGAACCCACCCGCGAAGACACCTGCATGACGGGACAGACGAACGTCCTGAGAAGTTGATTTCAGCATCACAGAGGAGGTGATCCAAGTGTCCACGATAAAATGTTGTCACGGTGCATCACGGGACACGTGCTCCTCACTTCTGGAAAGTGAACTTTCTTTGTAGTCATGCTGCCTCCTGAAATACGCACTTTCACGTGATGCTACAGGTGGACTACGAGGTGGCCACACAAACATCCCTTGCCCTCCGGCACGGACTTTAATCAAGTGACGTCTCCACTGAGACCATCCTGTGATATTTCGTCCCCCACCCCGCTATCGGCTGAAGCTGTGTGTCCCCCCAATGCAAGGTGATGAGTTTGGAGGGGGGCCTTGGGGAAGGGATGAGGTCACGAAGGTGGAGCCCCCATGATGGGATCAGTGCTCTCATCAGAGCCCCCCAGAGCCCCCAGCCCCCACTCTGTGCCAGAGCACCGTGAGAGGACACCATCTATGGAGCAGGAAGAGGCCTCAGCAGACGTCAGATGCTTGTTATAAGCTCCCGTCTGTACTGCCCTGTCCCAGCCACCTGACGGACAAGGACACCTAGGGGTGCTCCCAGAGCACATGAAGTTGGACCCAAGACACCTGGCGTCAGACCCGAGACACCTACGGTCGGACCCAGTACACGAGGGTCAGACCTGGGACACCTGGGGTCAGACCTGGGACATGAGGGTCAGACCCAGGACACGAGAGTCAGACCTGGGACACCTAGGGTCAGACCCGGGACACGAGAGTCAGACCCGGGACACGAGAGTCAGACCCAGGACACGAGAGTCAGACCTGGGACACCTAGGGTCAGACTCGGGACACGAGAGTCAGACCCGGGACACGAGAGTCAGACCCGGGACACCTAGGGTCAGACCCGGGACACGAGAGTCAGACCCGGGACACGAGGGTCAGACCCGGGACACGAGAGTCAGACCCGGGACACGAGGGTCAGACCCGGGACACGAGGGTCAGACCCGGGACACGAGAGTCAGACCCGGGACACGAGGGTCAGACCCGGGACACGAGGGTCAGACCTGAGACACCTGGGGTCAGACCCGGGACACTAGGGTCCTATATTCAGAAATATAAGTTTGCAGGTGTTTGCTGCTGTTCTGTGATTCCAATGCCTGTGCCGTGCTGCCAAATGGCTACTGGCACCTGCAGCCTCGCCGTCATCCTGCTAGAAAGTAAGTGTGGCCTGTTCTGACAGCCACCTGTTCACCAAGCTCAAGGGCTCCCAGAGCAGAAGGAAACCAAACTCCTTGACAGGAGAACAGGCCAGGAGCCACCTGCGTGCACCAGGTCCTGTCCCTACACACCTTCCCTGACAGACAGGAGCACGTCTACAAAGATGAGCAGGAAAAAAGAACAACTGTCGCTACACAGACTCCTACGATTCTGTTTCTGGGTTCACAAGACTGGTCGATAAGGGCGGGTAAGTGTGGGGTCCAGCATGTCCACGACCGTGCAGCTCAGGACAACGACGGGCCCAGTCTCTGACACCACGATGCCTCATGTCTCCAGAGAGGACTCTGCTTTCCACCACCTAACATTGCCACTGAGTGTGACACCTGAATGGAGCCACGCCGCTCTGTCGTACAGAGCTGGCTTCCTCTCCCCTCACCTCTGCCATGCGCAGCAGGTGGCCTTTCAAGAGAAGGGACAGGGAAGCTCCCCACAGCAGCTGCAGCAGGAACCTGTCCTTTGGGCAAGGGCTCTGAACCCACAGACCAGCTCACCGTCACTCGGATGCTTTACAGCACAGGCAGATGACCCCCCAAACCCTGACAGCTAACCAAGGTCAGGCTGAACACAAGTATGAGGCCAGGTAGAACCCATGAGAGTACTTCAGTTTTAGGTAATGTTCTATCTTCTTTTTCTTTTAAAACCACTTTATCAGGGCATGATGGACATGTAAGAAGCTGCATGAATTTAACATGTACAAATCCATGAGTAAGAAGAAAATACAGCCATGAAACCATCACCACCATCAAGGCCACAGTCTGCTACCAAAACGCCCTGCTGGCCCCCATCACGATGATGAGCACTGGGGGTGGGGGTGGGTGGGAACATCTAGCGCCAGTCTACTTTCTTCGCGGATATCTTTCTGCAGGCACACTGTCCCATAGCAGATCCCCAGAACTTACTCATCCTGCATGACCTGGACCCCATGCCCTGTGACCCACTTCTGTATCCCCTCCCTGGACAGTGGCAACTCAGTCTGCTCGTCGCTTCTACTAGGCTATTTGAGATTCCCCATTCAAGTGAGATAATGCTTGACTGCTCCACAGATCCCACCCAGCATGCCTGTCCATGGATCCCACTCAGTATGATCATCCACGGATGTCACTCAGTATGACTGTCCACGGATCCCACTCAGTATGACCGTCCATGGATGTCACTCAGCATGACTTTCCATGGATGTCACTCAACATGACTGTCCACAGATCCCACTCTGCATGACTGTCCACAGTTCCCACCCAGCATGACCGTCCATGGATCCCACTCAGTATGATCATCCATGGATGTCACTCAGTATGACCGTCCACGGACCCCACTCTGCATGACCGTCCACGGATGGCACTGAACATGGCCACCTGCAGTCTGTGGTCAGGAAAGGGAGATCACTTCCTCATGGCTCCATCTGCCTCTGTCCTCTCTCTAGCTGTAACTCCGCTAACTGGAATGAAACATTCTCACTGGCATCTTGTTCAACAAATCCCTCAGAATTTAGTAAAACTATCCTATGAAAAAATCTCAGCACAAATGATAAAATAATGAGCCATCAGGGGAACCTCAGTATGGCAAGGACTAGAATAATCCGAAGGAAGGCCCTCACAGGTATCAGCCTCAGAAAGCTCATCAGTGCCCACATTTAAATTTCAGTCATTCAAACTACGCTATGTCTGTAAACAATGCCGTCTGCAGTGACAGCAGCCTGTTGGCCCATGTGAGGATGCGGAGAAGTGGTCACACGCGGGGACTGGCCTTGCGTGCACACCCATCTCTCACACTGATCATACAGCACAGTTTCTTTACCGAGTCTCATCAGTTTCCATGACAACAGAGTTATCCTCATAGTTTCAATACGAATCTGCCCTTCTACCTCCCAGGATAAACAGAAGCATTTGGAAAAAATGTATTTGTAACATTACCAATGTCAGAATCTGGATGGATATAAATCTCTTCCTCCAAATTGTCTATCATTTTGAGGTAGTTTCAAGTGAAAACTTAAAAGGGCAGGGAAATGCTGTGCGCGCACGCATACACACACACACACACACACACACACACTCACTCACTCACTCACTCACTCACTCACACACCCTGGCAGTCAGCACCATGGACAGCTCCCCGCACAGTGTGGTCCCTTCGGGGAGTATCTGCTTGATTCCTGAACACCTTAGTATAAATTAGGACAAATCCATGAAAATAATGAACACCGCACAAACTACAAGTCTGCTTACCCTTCGAGTCAGGGATGCACTAGTTACCCAGCAGTCTCCTAAAAACACAGGAGACGTGCAAAGACATTACTTGTGGCACTTTTTCTTAGGTAGAAAAGTATCAGAACTAAGGTAGAAATCCTACAATTGTTGAATAATCCTTTAGGCACACGACGGAATGTTATAAACAATACGTTAGAAAAGGGAACCACAGGGAAATATTTACAGGACAACGTTAAGGAAGAAGTTACAGAACAGTATGTATATTCTTCTGTTTATGTGATCTACATACAGAACACATGGATAAAATAAGAAACCAAATAACAACAATCTGGGAGATGTAGACAAGTTTGTCCTTTGACGTAACTTAATCTCTTAGTATTTCCACACGGCACATGTAGAGTTTTGATCAAATGCACAGATCTGGTTTGGATTTACTTTTTGCTCTGCAATTTACCAACCCCGGTTCTGTCTCCTCAAACATGTTTTCTCAACCACATAACACAGAAAATGCTCCCTCATAAAACTGCTGTGAAAATACATGAGGTGATTGAAATGAAGTGCTCCACAGTGTTATCTTTATGTGTTACTTGTATAATTTAAGAGCTGATTTTAAAAAGGTTATTAAACGTTTTCCTCCGGAAAGTGCTCCACTGTAAATCTGTGTCCCTGTCAAATTCTATCACATCAGAGAATAAACCAAAATTGGTTGATGTATTTCTTCAATTTTGATAACATGGCATCAAAGAACTCCACCTTCAGATCACAAATCATGTGAGGTGGGCACGGAACTGGAGATCCAGCACGGGGCCCCAATCCTGGGCCGGCTCACTGCCGGAACCATCTTCCGTGCAGCCCCATGGATGCTGAAGGGTGTGGAGACCCTCGTGGAAGCCTGGGTCCTCCGGAGAAGCCAGGAGGGAGGAACTGAGACAACGTGCCATCTGCCTTGGTTACAAGACGTTACAAACGTGGCTGTGTCCCGAGAGATACCTTCCACAGCTCCGCTTTCCATTAGCAGAAAAGCAACATTTCCTAGTACTCTGCACCCGTGGGGCCAGCCAGGTGGTCTGTGGGTATGGACTCCAGAGTGTCGGCATCTGTATCGTGCGCCAGCGCGCCTGCCGAGCCCAGCCCCTCCTCCTTCAGTCCACTCTGCACCCATGCTATAGCGTGGACCATCTGCCCACATCCCTGAGGGGACCTGAAGATGGTCCCAGACGTGGGAGGTTCCTCCCTGGGGATGGGGGAGGAGGTCTCCGGAGGGCAGCAGCGCAGAGAAAGATCCTGCCAGAAAGAATACAGCTAAAGGAGACTGAGCTCTGGGACAGGGAAACGCAGAACCAGACTCACTCCGTGGGTGAGTGTGCATGTGCACGCCGGCAGGTGTGCACCGGTGGTGTCCTGTGTGGTCCTCTCCCGTCCGGACCTGGCCCCGGGCTTGGTGCTGCTCCCTCGGCCTCCTGTGCTGGATTTTCTCCATCCTCCTGAATTGTGGCCCCAGGGCTCATCTCTCAGGCCTGTCTCTGCTCCTCTGCCCACACTCGCCACGGGGGTCACCCAACCCCTGACTGCAGACCACCTACATGCCAGTAACCCCCCACACCTGTCTCCAGACTCACGCCCAGGGGTGTGTCCTGCATTTACGCCTAAGCCTCTAACAGGCCACTCGAGTGCAGGAGGGCCAACACCGAGTTCCGGATTCCCACTGATGCCTGCTCCTCTTCTTCCTCTCAGTAAACAGCAAGTCCGTGTCAATGACAGGCATGGGTCTGGTCCCCAGAACAGCCGCATCCACGGACCACACGGCACTCCTGTCAGCCCATCCCACTGGTGCTCCTCCGAAACACCGCCAGTCTGGCACTCCCCGTCCTCCCAGTGCCAGGACCCCAGACTGCCGGCCATGCTCCTCGGTGGTTTTCTGTGTTCAGGACAAGACACTGTTGGCATGAACCGTGAAGGGGCCCCCATGGGTCACTCAGCCCAGTGTCAGTGCGGCTCTCCAACCGCCCCAGCCCTGGCACCCGCACACCTTCCCGGGAGCACCGCACACGCCCACACGCCAGGGTCTGCACCGCTTCCGTGTCTCATCAAAGCCCTGCTGACGTCACCTTCTCGGAGGGGCCCTCCCACCGCCGTCCCCTCCCTGAGGGCACTTCCCTTCCTACCACCGATGGTGCCGGCACACTTCCTACCCCACGGTGACTTCCCTGCTGTTGCCGGAGCCAGGAATGAGCTCTGGGAGAGGAGGGGTGCTGAGCCGAGCGCCCCCTCCCAGCACCTCCCACAAGTCCTGCCTACAGGTGCTCCGTAGGACTGGAGACAGGACCCCAGGTAAGGCAAGAGCCAGGCAGTAAAAAAAATCGTCAGGTGACGCATGCGGTGG
This sequence comes from Helogale parvula, assembly GCA_004023845.1. Lineage (NCBI taxonomy): Eukaryota > Metazoa > Chordata > Mammalia > Carnivora > Herpestidae > Helogale > Helogale parvula. Next base: position 19,998 of record PJEM01013023.1, read on the forward strand.
CAGGGGCTCGGGTTTCGTGGAGAATGTGCCTCCCATTCCGTGCTTTCAAGCTCTGTGCTGCTCCGTCTCTCGGTTCTGACGGGCAAAGCCAACTGTCCTCCATGGGCCCCTTTCGGCTGAGACGTGCTGCCACGTTCGGTGGGCCCCAGGCTCCTGCCTCCAGCTCACGGCTTCTCTGTGGATTTTGTCACTGTGCCTGAAATGAGCCGCTGGGTCCCTGACGGCTGCCAGCACAACCCCATGGCAGCTGTGCCCAGGGGGAGGTGGGCTCTGGGCCAGGCCTGGGCGCTGGCTCCTCTCGCCACCACGTCCTGGGTCACGGGGGCCTGTCCACTGTCCCTGAGCCGGCTCTCCAACATCCACCTAACGTCCCCTGATCAGCACCCACCACCCTGCTGGCTCCGTGCCTTGATCTCACGGTGGGGATGGCACGTGCTTGTCTCTAGTGTTCATTCCATTCACCCTCCGCTCAATTCAAACCACTAGAGGCCACACGAGCATCCAGCCGCAGGCACCCCACAAGGGGAGACGGCCCCGCCCTTGCCCACCGACACCCCAGACCCTGCCCTGACCCGCTGCTCAGCATGAGGGTCTTGGGAAATCCAGGGAGCCTCCCCACAGGCCCCAAGAGACGCTTCCACGGTGCAGTCCCTAGAAGTCTGACCTGTAGGGATCTTCCTCTCCAGGCTCCTCCCTCCCTGCTCCACCTCCCACACAGGCCACGACCACCACCAGCAGGTCCTTCCTCCAGAACATGACCTCCCCACCCCTCACCCCTGCAATTACACACTCACCCACGGACTCTTCCGTAGTCATCCTGGTCACAATATGAGCTCAGGCCCTTTCTGAGCCTGTGGCTCTCACGGGCTCACCTGTGCCTGAGTCTGGGGCCACTGATAACATCTGCCCTCCCCCAACCCAGGCTCTCCATCTGGCTTTATTAGACCCGGCTCCTCCTTATCCACCAGCCTCAGCTTAAATGGTGTCTCACAGAAACCACACCTGCTCAGCGGGTGACCCGCCAGGTGATTAAAGCCAGACCATGACCACTGAAATCCACCTAAACACCAGCATCCCCAGGGCCCTGCTGGCCAGGAGCTGGCCCTGCAGGGCGCGCTGACCCCACCCGAGTGTGGACTCCAGGAGCTGGTCCTGCAGGGAGCGCTGACCCCACCCGAGTGAGGACTCCAGGAGCTGGCCCTGCAGGGAGCGCTGACCCCACCCGAGTGTGGACTCCAGGAGCTGGCCCTGCAGGGAGCGCTGACCCCACCCGAGTGAGGACTCCAGGAGCTGGCCCTGCAGGGAGCGCTGACCCCACCCGAGTGAGGACTCCAGGAGCTGGCCCTGCAGGGAGCGCGGACCCCACCCGAGTGTGGACTCCAGGAGCTGGTCCTGCAGGGAGCGTGGACCCCACCCGAGTGTGGACTCCAGGAGCTGGTCCTGCAGGGCGCGCTGACCCCACCCGAGTGAGGACTCCAGGAGCTGGTCCTGCAGAGAGCGTGGACCCCACCCGAGTGTGGACTCCAGGAGCTGGCCCTGTAAGGAGTGCTGACCCCATCAGCATGGATACCACATGCTGGACATTTGTCCTTCCTCCTGTACTGACCACACAGAGCCTGTGTGTACACTTTACTCCTTCCTCAGTGTAGACCCTGTTTTCCCAGACCCAAGCATCCACAGGAGAGCGCAGTTTGGCCTGGGCATAGACCACGTGGCGGGACAGTGTCAGTGCTGATAGAGTGGCCTAGGCTGGGTTCCAGGAGTCAGAGCTGCCATGGTGAGGAGTCATCTGTTACCCGCAGGTCAGGGCTGTGCAAACTGCAGCGGCCACCTGCTTGTATAAAGTTTTATCGGGACACACTCACTCACTTGTTTACACATCCTCAGCTGTAGGGGCAGAACCCAGGAGCTGAGCAGGCCCAGCGGCATCACAGGTGGATGAGAGCACATGGCCCCTTCTCCAAAAGTTAAGAATCTCCAGTGGCAGCAGCAAACCTGTACCCTGAATCCCATGTGAATCCCATGTGAAAACACTGGGTCCCCGGCATCTCCCTGCAGAACGCTGTGGCAGGGCTCCCTCCTAAGCCTACCAGAGTTTTCTCCTTCCTATCGAGTGTCTGCAAGCTGTCTTCCAGGCGCATGCAGGAGCTCCGGTGAGGAAAGCACGCTAGAGCAGGGGTCCCTCGGGAGTGCAGGAGGGGGCCTGGGAGCTGAAGATCTGCCTGGGCACCTGCTCCTGTCCCTCCCGCACCGCCCCACCTCCCATGCCCACCAGGTGGCGCTGCTGTGCAGCTCTTCCGGAGGGGCTCAGGTCCCAGCCTGCAGGCCAAGCAGGCTCCTGCCTCTTCCCTGCATTTCGGAGAACTGACCAACCGAGCCTCAAGACTAAGGGTCCATTCCTGCCAGGGAGGTGCGGTCACTCCAAAAACCCGCTCCATGCAGTGCTGACATGCCCTGCGAGGCTACAATTTCTCAAACCAGACAAAACAGCAGAGAGAAAGTTCATCCTGCAGGGAAACCACTGTTGTTTGCTCTGCTCTTGTGTGTATTGACTTTAGGTCCATGAGGCTCCCAACGTGACCACAAGACTAAGCCAGGCTGATGATGGGAAACCTGCAGAAAGCACCAGAAACTGCCGGTGTTCTCAGGTCCCCCAATAGGCTTCAGCGACTCCCTGCGCACTAACCTTGGCCACAGAAGCCGCCGGCGTCACTGTCTCCACGTCCCTTCTCCTTCCCTGACGCTCTGACTCCCGGTTAGCAGCTCTCACCCACACCCACACAGCAGCAGACTGGGAAGGGACCGCTCCGCGCCCACCAGGCACAGGACGGTCACAGGCATCCCGGAAGGCCAACAAGGTGTGGCTCACAAACCACAAATGCTGCTCCAGAGTCTCCGACTCCCCGTCCTTTAGGGCTAAATTAAATTAACATGTGCAAACCATTTGGGAAATTGCATGCGGCCCAGCAAACCTTCAGAACATCAGTTATCAACGGAGGTGTAACACCTGACACTGTGTCACCGCCAGGAACTGGGTCCGGGTCTAGAGGGTGAACACCCAGTTCTCAGGGACCATTAAGGCGCTCACATCTACAGCCGCACAGAGTCGGATGGTGATGTTCCCGCCCTCGCGTGGTGAACAGGGGTGCCATGGACAAGGAGCACAGGAGCTGAGCTCAGGCAGCCTCTGAACCCCAGCTCACAGAGGAGGCCGGGCTTGGGGGAGACCATGCAGGGCCCCAGCTGCATGGTGAGTGGGTGCCTTCCTGCTGGGACCCGTGGGGCACATGTGAGCAGAGGGCATGAAATGCTGGCTCCCGGGCTCAGTGAACCTCCCTGGGGGACACCCCACTGCGTGGCTATGGTTACGTCCACCCTCCGTGACTCCGGGGACAGCTGGGGAAACCTGGCCTCCTTGGGCTTCGCCCCACACACCTCTTCCCTCACTATTTATACCCTCTGTCCTTTGCTGTGATAAATCATTGCCATGAGCACGACTGTGTGCCAAGCCCTGGGACTCCCAGTGCATGGTCAAGCCTGGGGGTCCACCGAAGACCCCGACACACATTTAGAAGTGGCGTTCTGAGTATGTGAGGAGAGGTGAGGTGTACGATCAGAATTAGGTCTCACCCTGAAGCCCTCCAGCATGACCACTAGCCAGCTCACATAAAGTGTGCAGCCGGGCTCCTGCGGGCCCTGCCCTCCTGCCACGCCTGGGAGGGTGCGTGGTGCTCCTCCCGCGTCTCCGTGCCCTCACACCCCCTGTCTACATGCAGGGGACACGAGCGCTCTCTCCTAGGCACACCGTAAGGGTTCAGTGAACTTACACACATGTGGCTGTTTGAACAGCACCTGACAAGCAGTGAGGGCTAAATAAACGAGCTCAGTGTCAGCATCCCTACGTGTCTCCTTGGAAAAACGAGCACGCTACCCGCCACTCACGGTTCAACGTGGGACCTGATCCAGGTCTGATTCCAGAGTTGCTTCTTAGAAGGCAAATAGAGAATTAACGTTTCTCAGTATTTTTTGTCCTTCAGAGCATCACCAGCTCCTATGGAAAATGGGAGCCACGCGACAGTGATCCTCAGAAGATTATTTTTAAAACAAGCATGCATCCCGTTTCATCACAAGCTCATGATTCTCGTCCTAAACAGTGTTACACCTGCGAATGCCCATTTGATCGGAGAAGTGGTGCTGACCTGATCTGACGGTGTGAGAACACGTTCCCATCATTATCAGGGACCGCTGACAAACACTGTGTGTGGTGATGTGCGCACACACGCTAGGTCCCGTGCAGTGTGACACGCCATACGGCGAATACACGTGCTGTCTGCAGGGCTCACACGTGCACACACTGCGCAGCACACGCGCGTGTGACCCTCCGGTACCTGTACTACATCACGTATATACACATACAGTGCATCTATGTACCATATGTGCGTACACGTGCACAGACCACAGCACCTGCGTGTGCTTGTACTGCATGGTGCATGTACATCATGTAACCCCCTGAGCACACGCGTGTAGAGCGCATGCGTGTGCCTGTAGTGAAGAGGACACCTCCATGCGCAGTGCACACACACCTCCACTGCACGGCGTGTGCACGCAGCGCTCACACGCGCACCCCACACGGCACACGCCCCACTGCACGGCGTATACACGCAGCGCTCACACGCGCACCCCACACCGTGCACACCGCAGACGAGGCAGCAGCAGAGCCCGCAGGCACCTCGGGTTCATCAGGGAGCCGCTCACGCAGAGGAAAGCTGCCCCGGGCCCGGGCCTGAACCACCGCGTTCCACCCCGTTCCCGGCCCCCCGGGCCCACCCGAGCCACGGCGAGGTGCATCGCTCCCGGTTCACATCGCTCAACCACTTCTGATGCTGCTGCTATTACACCAATTTTGAAGGTGAAATGGGAAACCAGAGAATGTACGTAAATGTCAGAAGGGTCACAGCGAGCAGCGGGACTCCAACAGCACGCCCCGTCTCAGCTCCGGGCCCCCCAGCCTTTCCGTGGCTCCTACGGCCTTCATTTAACTCCCACGTATGCCTGTCGCTTTCATGCCAGCCAGAAGCACTCGGAGTCTTCAGCTGAACACGTGGTCCCTTCACCGGCGGGGACAGGGCCTGGCCGGCGGGCACTGCCGGAGAGTCAGCGTGCGTGGACGACCTCCGCCATCGCCCCGGGACCACCACCCGGTCCCCTGCGTTGGTCACCCACTCTGCTCAGCAACAGGGTCTGGGAGGGGTCTCCGCCGCTGACACCAGGGCTCTGTCACTCCGTCAGAGACACATGTGGGAGGTTTCTGAACACAAAGATTTTCAGTGTGCAGGACAAACGTCATCTGCCTCTGTGCCTCGTTCCCCAGTGAGCTCCCACCACGTTTCCGCTCACATCTTCCAAATCCGCTCCGTGGCCTCCGCTGTAGCCCACGCTCATCCACCCTGGGGCCCGTGGGGGCCTCCTCCTCTGAGAACCCCACGGGCCTGAGGCCAAACGGGGGAGGAGTGGGACAGAAGCCTGGCCACGGCCCCAGGGTGGCCTCACAGCCGGCTCACAGCTTCTAACACCAGCCACCCAAGCCCCTTCCCCAGCGCACCGAGGAGGTGGGGGCTGCCACGCACAGCACCAGGGCCCTCCGACCCCAGCCCGACCACACAGCCTCCCTCCCTCCATCCCTCCCTCCACAGCGGGCTTCCCTTCCCGCCCTGTCCTCCAGGGCCCTCTGGGAGAAGGTCGGTGACTGCTGGAACACAAGTCATCGTGGGGTCCTCTGCTCTGCCACAGCACCCCCCCAACCCCCGGGCTCTGTGCTCGCCCAGTGGGCCCTGCTGGAGGACAGAAGCCGCCCCGTCTGCCTCTGCTTCTCCAGACCCTGGGCCAGCACCAGCCGTGTGATTAAAACTCAGTGTAACTGGAAAAACGTGAACCGAGAGCCCTGCACAAACACACACATCCACCTGGCTGGTCAGCGTGGTCCCAACTGTCCCAAGGGACCTGGCATTTTCCTGCAGAATACAATACACGGAGTCCAAGGACTCAACGTCACAATCATCTCAGAGGAGACGCAGAGACTATCCCCAGGGCGCCTGCCTCCAGGCTCCGTCCCCAGCAAGACCGAAGGGTCCGGGAGAAACCCACCCAGCCGGGCTCTGGGCGGGTGAGGGGCGCTGGGAGAACACCCCTATCAGTGAGCCTCCCTGCAAAGCGGCTTTCCTTACGCAGCGCTGGAGAAAACAGGGGTTTGAAGAAAACAAATGAACAACTAGAGCAGATTTTTAAATAATGAAAACGATTAGAGCCTTAAAACTTGCTTCTGTTTGACCTTCACAGGACTTGGGTTACAGAAGTGCACACAGGACCGCACAAACCCTACTATCCCCGGGAGAGGCAGCTTCAATGCGGCCTCCCTCCCGGGAACAGCTGCTCCGGAGCCCATGCCTTTGAAAGGATTAATGTGTTTTGCAAAACAAAACAAAACCGGAGTGGTGCCCTGAGGCCATTAAAGGCTTCAGGAACATTCCTAAGGGGTCTAGAAAGAGCAGTACTGGGAGCTGCACTGCCTGCTGTGAGTGACTGAAGCCCACCAGGGACATTGGGGAGGGTGTCAGCACGCCAGGGGCTGCACCACGGCTCTGGGCCGCAGGAAACTTAAAAATGAGTTCAGGCATTTAGAAACAGCATTACTGATGGGCTGGCATCACGTGAACACTTAAACGGCCCCCGAGCTGGTGGGAGCACTGAGGAGAGTGCTCCCAGACACAAGGGGGGCCCTCCTGCTGGGGCTTTATTCTGGGGAAAAGTCTGTGGAGATGCTGACTGGGCGTCCTCTCCGCCCTGTCCCCAGGAACCAGCAGACTCCAGCACTGACACACCGCTCCCTCCACACGGGGACAAGTCCGCAATGACCTACATCTCCACCTGCACCTGCAGCCCGGTGACTGGACAGAGTGGGTGGGCACGCCTCCCTTCTCAGCTGTGGTCCTCGGGAAGTAACTGCACGTCCACCGAGCAAGTGAGC
>PJEM01013023.1:27121-43391 GCA_004023845.1 Helogale parvula
GGAGGGGGAAGAAGAGGAGGGGAGGGGGAAGGAGAAGAGGGGAAGGAAGGGGGGGAGGAGACGACCACATGCCAGAGTGGCTCCCCTGTCCCCCGCTGAGCCCCAACCAGCCAGGACTGGGGGCTCGCTGGTGCACGGGGACCCTGTGAGTGTTGGCTGAGGCCCGGGGCACAGGGAGGGGTGTGGCATCGACGGACCCAGCCCTGGATCACCACAGAATCCCTGGGACGCAGTGATGTAGGGACCACAGGCGAGCCAGCGTGGACCCCACCCCGGCTCCTGCAGGAAGTACTGTGGGGACAGTCCCGCAGGTGCCCTGACAGGCCAACACAGAATGATGCAGAGAAAATACCAACTCCCCCCACACCCTCGCCATTACCCCCAGGGTCCTCCACCTTTGCCCCGAAACAGTCCAGGGTCAGGCGGAAGGATCGGGAAACAGAAGCAGGGTTTTGAATGATGGACGCCAGTGGCATTTCTTTCAACCTATTAGTTACCCTCATTGTCTTCATCATCTTGTTTTTTAACCATTAACTTTGCAATGATTTCTGACATACAGAAAAGCTGCAAACACAGAGAACTTCCAGGTTTCCCACACTTTACATTTTATCACGTTTACTGTTCTTTCTCCGTCTTTCACGCAAGTTTTTTCTGAACTGCTTGAGACTCTGCTGCAGACAGAACAGCCCTGGGTGACTCGGCACGCTTCCCAAAACCAGGGGCTCTCGTGACACCACAGGACAGCCACCAAAATCAGGACCCGACACTGCGGGCCTCGAACGTGTCAACCATCCCCTCCTGTGCAGATGGGACGCGCTCCTGGCCCAAGACCACGCGGCTCACCCACCTGTCACAGCTCTGGTCTTCCTTAACCTGGGACCATTTCTCAGTTTTTCTCTCATTACCCCGGGGAATCTCGCCCTTAGAAATCCTAAGTCGAGGGGCGTCGAGTCTGCACGTCCTTCTGTGAGATCCGGCGCTGCCCCTCATCCGCCCGCGCTGCCCGGCCGTCGGTGGGCAGCAGTCCAGGTCAGGCGCTGAACTCATCCACGAACCCGACGCGGCCGGGAAGCCACAAGTGGGGTGGCTGCTGACAGAGACACCAGGAAAACCTGCTCACCTCGCGTGGAGATCTCGGGACGTGTGTTTTCATTAAGGTATTTCCTAGAAAGCATTTCTGGGGAGAAGCTTCCCCAGATAAATTACAGAACACGTGCCAGGTGTATAATCCCGCACCTCCCTCTCACCGGCAGGGACCACACGGAACCCCTCAGTCTTTCTCTCTGACGACACCGTCCGCAAGGATTCCAGGGACAGGATCCCTGCCTTACGCTTGGCCAGCAGCTGGAGGAGGGAGGTTACGTTTTGGCTTTTATGTCAGGTCCCCAGTCGAGATGCCTACAGAGTGCAAACCAACGGTGTCACGGGATTTTCAAGGCCATTAAGAACAGTGATGTCAAAGCAAGGCCAGCTTTCATGGACGGACAGGGCGCGGCGTGTGGGGCCCTGGCAGGCTGACCAGCCAGGGTGCGGATGGACAAGGCGCTCCGTCCCAAGTCCTCTGGCAGCAGCTAGAAGGGAGGCTGGGGTGCGGACAGGGGAGCCGGGCGTTGAGTTCTAACTGCAGGGGGAACGTTCTCAGAAGCACAGGGCGCAGAATCCTTACTGGAAGAGTCTCCGGGTAGACTGGGAATTCAGAGTGACAAGGCAGCATCTTGCTGCCCGTGTTGGGGACCCCTCGCAGAGCTGGGAGGCTTGAGCGGGGTTGCGCCCCCACAGACCCCAGGAGGCGGGTGTGACGGGGCAGGAACGCACCTGCCTGGGGTCAGCGGCACACACAGCCCTTCAGCTCTCACGCGCGGGGCCGGCCAGTCCCAGGACCCAGACCCAGGAAGCCCGAGGCCCGCGCCACCGCCCACGGGCACTTGCTCACTCAATCCCTCCGTGCACACAGGTTCTGCTGCAAAATCCCTGGCCTCCCGCCGCTCCTGGCTCTTGGGCCCGCCAGCCTTCAGACGGATGTCGGATGTCGCTACCCAGCCTCCCAGGGCCCCAGCACGCGGGCTCCCCCCGCGGGTCCTGGGCCCACCTGCCTCCACCCTGCACAGCCAGACGCCTCGCACCCCAGCGCCCACGCTGCATCGTAAGCATGTTTATGTGTGTGCACACGTGTATGAACGTTCCCGTGTATTTCCATGTTTGTACATGTGTCTGTGTGAGTATATACATGTGTGTTTGTGTGCGTGCGTGTTTCTGTGCATGATTGTACATGTGTGAACACGTGTGTGCACGTGTGGGTCTATACATGGGGTGTGTGCCTGTGTGTATACACGTGTGTAGGCAAGCATGCACGCATACAAGGAAGCGTGTGCGCGTGTGCATGCATGTGTGCGTGTATCCGCATCCTGCTGGTTCTGTCTCTCCGGAGAACTGTCACACAGCTTCAGACAGAGTATTGCCCGCGCTCTCTGCCCGTCGCTGACTCCTGGGCCCCCTCAAGGCCGTCCCAGCACCCCGCACGGCGCAGCGTCCTTCCCTCACCTGTGTGACCACCTCCATCCGGAGACAGGAGGCAAGCCCAGCCCGCAGAGAAAGTCCAAGCGGCACCTACCTCACGCCCCTCTGTGGCCGTCATTATGAAGCAGGTACAGACTCACCTGCTGAGGTCCCCAGAGCCAGAGCGTCACAAATCCCTCGGGAGAGTTCAGAGGAACAGGCGGTGACCATGCCCGGGGCGCTCAGAAACGCCCCTGCAGGCTCGCCCAGCCAAACCTGTCCAGGCTGGCAAGCAACGGTGACCGCAGCCAGCCCGCTGCAGACCACCCGGAGGGCCTCCATCCCGAGCTCCAGCCCAGGCTCCCGGGCGCGGACGTCCCGCCTGGGAAAACGGGAGCCCCCCGGGCAGGAGACCTCGCCTCTCTCCACTCACCACTGGTGAGCTGCTGCCCACGGAGGGACGGAACCGGTGTCCCGCTTCAGGACACACATGACCTCTGCACGGCTCGGGATAGACCGCTGACCCTGGCCCCCAGGAGCACTCCGCGCATCACCACACGCTGCAGAGCACAGCAAGGCTGCGTGAGCCCCTCGCCGGGCGCACGTCCCGGGCTCACCCCCGTCTGTGCCGGGGCCTTACGTTCGCTGCAGCCGCTGACAGAGACAGCAGTAAGAGTGTCGCGCAGCTGCCCGGGGCACTGCCCTGCCCGTCTCTTCAGAAGAGAAGGTCTGCTGGAAGTGACCGTGACGTCACTGCAGGCCGTTCTGGCCTGCGGTGCAGCCAGTCCACTGCTTGGACACGCAGCTAATCAACCCCAGACCTCTGGCAGTCCCTGACTGTTTAAGTATTTCAAACACTACTCTCCAAGGCCTTTCTCCGCAATTAGTTATGCTTTCCTGCTGCGTTACTTCCCCCGTGACAGGGTTCCAGCCATCTGATGAGAGCAAACGTTCAGTTCAGTTCCCTTTAAAACACGCCTTTACTGACGGTCCTCCGTGCGGCTGCGTGAGGGGCACCCCCAGATCTGTCGGGGGCGCTCCCGACCCTGGGAAGCCCAGGGGAGGTGAGCCCCGCTCCACCCCCCGGGGACGTCAGGAATCCATCAAGGCCCTGGTCCAGCAGACGCCTCCCTGCACATCAGCCCAGAACGACGCTGCCGTGGCACCAGCCCCACAGCAAGCCCGTGAGCCCTGCGACGTAGCCCCAACTTCTCGCTTACGGACCAGGCCGCTCAGACGCATCCGGGACACTGGCTCCCATGGAGCGGAGGGCACTCCAGCAGCCAACCCCGGTCACCATACCCACCACCCCCCCTGCGGCCAAGGGCCCTGGCCCCATCTCCCCAAAGAAGCACTTTCTTTCCTTTCTTTCACGATCTGTGCACTGCTGCTTACCGTCCCGCACATCAGCCGCCTCACACCGAGAGAATGGCCGCTATAAAGCAAGTGTGGCTGCGGTCTGGGTGCCACCCGGATGCCTGGTAGGCGGCGAGACCGCGCTGCTCAATACACAAGCCCTTGCTGGAAAAATCAGCCACTGTCTTTATCTGATGCGTTCACTGACTTAACATCAAGGATATTAAAATACACACTAGAGCCCTTTCTATCCTACACGGTGTGTGGCCGTCGATGACTCAGATGACACAGAGGACACAAGACAGTCTCCCGGGACCTGCTATTTGGGCCGTGCTTAAAACTTTATTTTTAAAACTCTGCAATAAGCTTCATCAAAGTTGAATAAATTCATGTTAAAAAAAAAAAACTTCCACCTTTAATGTAGAATATTTTTACAGAAAATGCCTTCAAGTTTCTGCCTCTTCACCATAACCCTTCGCCAGCTTTGCCCATTCCCCTGCCCCTCCCCTGTGGCAACCACCAGTTACCAAATAAATAAGTCATAGGGGTGAAAAGTGCCATGTGGGGAATAGTCAGTAATATTGGACGTCTAGACACATCTAGTGGTGAGCATGACCAAAGGTGTGTAATTGCTGAATCACGTTTTGTGCGCCTGAAACTGATATGATGCTGTAATGTCAACTGTACTCAAATAAAAAGTAATACAGTGAAATAAAACAAAATGTTTTTCAGGCAAAGACTAAAACTCTCTTGGGGCACTCTCCTGGGCTCAGTTGGTTAAGGGTCTGACTTGGGCTCAGGTCACGATCTTCTCATTCATGAGTCCGAGCCCCGTGTCGGGCTGTGTGCTGACGGCTCGGAGCCCAGAGTCTGCTTCCAATTTTGTGACTCCTTCTCCCTGCACCTCCCCTACTCGTGCTCTTTCTCTCTCTCTCTCTCAAAAATGAATAAAAGTTTAAAAAAAAAAAAGAAAGAAAAAAAACGGAAACTGCCGTCCATCCCAGAGCCAGAAGCTCAGCAGGACTTGGAACCCCTGCAGGGTCCCCTTCCCATCAGGTCAGGAGCCCAGGGCCCGCCCCTGCTTTCCTGGACAGGACTCTGAGGACACGGGCAGCTGCTGCAGGTCCAGGGGCAGGGCTCTCCCACCCTCCAATGGCGTCTGGCCGGCAGCTCTGATACAGCCTCCCCCAACAGCCAGAACACACAGGGGAAGCTGAAAAGGGGACATGCACACTCGCTTGGACTCGAGGGGTCGGGAAGCAGACCCTCCTCGTCACAGGGAGGGGCAAAGCTCGTCTGTCGGCCAGCCTCCCCCCACCAGAGAGCTTCTCTCCCCTGGTCGGTCCCCTCCCTTGCACAGACCTCTGAAACCAATGACCCCACCAATCTTGCTGTGCTTTAAAGATCAGAATTACCAGTTTCGAGGGGAGAAGAGCATATGTGGTTAATGTGCAGGAGCTCAGAGCAGGATTGCTACAGCCCAGTTGTCTGTGTCCCCTAAACACTCCTTTAGAAAGCCCCCCTCGATGTCGCAGTGTCGGGAGGGGGTCTTCAGAAGGTGACTTGGTCAGAGGGCCGGGTCCTCCTGCTGGGGTCAGTGACCCTAGCAAGGAGGCACAAGATTACATCTCTGCTCCACGTAGGCGAGGGCACAGCCAGAGGGCGGCGTCTGCCAGGCCCATACCCACAGACGTCCAGCCTCCAGAAGGGCGACGCAGCCTAGAACGACTAACACAAGGGGCTGAGGTCCCTGCGGAGACGGGCGCCATGATCCCAGCAGGGATGCAGGGGCGCCTGCACGGGGCACCCTCTCTCCGTCTCCCACTCCCTCCTCGGGCCTCCGTGTGGGCAGCAGCGTCTGGGGAGAGAATGTGCCCGTCCAACCTGAGCGCTCCTGGTGCGGCAACGAACAAAACCACCTCCGACCCGCACTCTCCGGACACCTGCACACACGGCTCATTGCAGCACGCTCAGAAGGGAGGGCGCAGGAAAGGCTGGCGCACCACAGCCTTTGGGCACCTCACACCGTCCTGTGCCCAGCAGGAGATGAGCCTGGGGGGACCAGACCCTGCAGGCCGGAGGAAGGCCTAGGACACCACCCCGTTCTCATAGGGATGGCGGGCCTGGGGGGAGGGCGTGGACCCTCAAATCACCCTCAGCATCAACCCCGACCCTGACCTAATTCCCCAGGACCCAGGACCTTAATTCCTGGCTTCCGGAACCAGATCCCCATAGAAAGGGGCAGAGGTCCCGTGGCCAGGTCACCACTGCCACGGTGACCACGCCAACGAGCCAGCACTCACAACAGTAACGCGAGGGAAGCTCCAGGCCTTTCCTTCCTCAGTTCTGGTGGCTGCAAAGGGTTAGGCTGGACATAACGATCAGCCGTAGACTAATATCAGCCCGTCAATTTTTCTGTCTGCAGAAATGCACGTGCATAAAGAACTGAAGGTCGCTTGCAGACCTGTCCTGGATGAGAGCAGTACAAAATAATGAGAAACTGAGGCAGAGGCACGAGGAGACAGGGAGGGCCCGGGGACGCGGGAGTGCAGGGACGCGGCGGGGGAGGGGTGCATCGTGGGTAGACAGACGCATGGACACGATGGTGGGCAGATGGACACGTAACTTCACAGACGTCCTCGGTCATGAGAGCCAGGGTCCCCGGGGAGCAGGTGGGCGGTTCACACTCCAGGAACAAGCCCAGACCCTGCTCAGTGGCCAGGGGGTAGGGTGGCTGCACACTCACGGTAACACACTCGACCCCCAGGGCTCTGCAGATGCAGGAGCAGAGAGGGGCCGCTCCCCTCCACGGATCCGGCTTCTCCCTACGGGGCTTTGGAAACACGGCGCAGGCCATGAGCTCAGCTGCCCCGAGCGCCATCTGGAGCCCGAGCGCCATCTGGAGCCCTCTGTGCCCCCGGGAAATGCAGTCCTGGGGTCAGTGGGCAGACAAGCCCAGCATGAGCCTGCTCGCAGGGCTGAGCACTCCCCGCGAGGTCATTTCAGTCCCCCGCCCCCCAGGTCGGCACACTCGGGTGTCCTAGTCAGCTTTCGGGGGAATCATGAAGCCCCCGGGGGAGACGAACCACGTTCAGCCCCGAGCCACAGAACCGGACATCTCTGAACCGTAAAGCTCCATCAGTAAACACCTCCACGTGCCCTGCACAGACGCGCCTGCCCCGGGGTGAGCGGAGAGGCAGCCCCGCTTCCGTTCGCTTCCAGCTCGCTTTCTCCAAGGGGCGACATTTTTCTACTTGGAGCAAAGATGCCAGCGAGGCTAGAGTCAGGCTCTCGGGGTTGGGAGTAAACCACGTGGGGAAAACCAGTTTGGGTCTGAAAACTATTGATCCATAACCTTTCACTCTGGCAGTAATTAAATAGCATGACTTGGATTCTAATAAAGTAATTTACAGTTTATGAAATAAAGACCTTTTTGGCAGATGAGGATTTTTGTTTTCTGTCTTCAGTTGGTGGACAGGGAAAGAAGCATGCATCACTGGGCCGCAGAGACGTGGGCGGGGCATCACTGGGGCACAGAGACAGGAGCTGGGGCATCACGGGGGCACGGAGACGCGGGTGGGGCATCACTGGGGCACGGAGACGCGGGTGGGGCATCACGGGGGCACGGAGACGTGGGTGGGGCATCACTGGGCCAGGGGGACGGGGGTGGGGCATCACTGGGCCAGGGGGACGTGGCTGGGGCATCACGGGACCGTGCAGAGCGAACTGGAGGGCTACCGGGGACAGAGGCTGAGCACAGACGGCTTCCCGGCTTCTCCGCTGCCATTCCCACTGCGTAAGGCACACGGCAAGGTTTCCCGCCTGCGCCCCTCGGGCTGAATAAGTAATTTCAGTATCTGGGTAAAAGACACTTATGAAATATTTGGTCTTTGAAAGAAGTGGCATTTTACCCCTAACCTAGTCTTCACGTGCCATTCATCTGTCATTCTGAAAACCGTGGAGGTAAATTTCCCGCTTAACTGGACACCTTTCTGGCAACAAAGCCATCGGGCACGCTTGCCCATGTCGTCTGAAGCTCCAGAGGCCGAGCTGGCCCCCTCCACTGGCGCCGTGGTCCACACGGCTTGTCTGGAACTGTATGTGGTAGGGAAGTCACACACAGGGTAACGTGGTGTCACGTACTGACTGAGAGGGAACACATATCTGCATCCCAGCGAAGTATTTAGCAGCTGTGTGACAACATGATATGTCACGATACCTGTTTCCTCACCCACAAAATGGCACCATGTCCTCTACCGCTCAAGACAGTGGAAGGACTCCCCAAAAATCACCGTAATTTTAAACTGAGACAGCGAAGAAACACAGGCGTCATGCCCACTGTGACTGTAGAGCTTAAATGTGACACCAGTGGCATCGCCATGTGCAGAGCCTCAGGACTCACACCCGCTGGGCATGCAAGTCACAAAGCAGAGGTTCACTCGCGCTCATGGACCACAGGCCTTCCGCTGACACTGGTTACTGGGAGCCACTTCCTTGCATTGACACGGGTCGGTGGGAAACACAGCACTCTCACAGATTTTCCCATATGTGCCCATCATGAAATTTAATGTTTTTACTTTAATAATTTATTGTCAAATTGGTTTCCATGTAACACCCAGTGCTCTTCCCCACAAGTGCCCCCATCCATGACTACTCCCCTCCCTCCCTCCTCCTCCCTCTCCCCCTTCAGCTCTTGGTTTGTTTTCCGTATTCAATAGGATTTGCGTCCCTCTCTCTCCTCAACGCTCTTTCCCCCTTCCTCTCCCCCTGGTCCTCCGTTAGGTCTCTCCTGTTAGACCTATGAGTGCAAACATATGGTATCTGTCCTTCTCTGCCTGACTTATTTCGCTTAGCATGACAACCTCGAGGTCCACCCACCTTGCTACAAATGGCCAGATTTCATTCTTTCTCATTGCCATGTAGTACTCCATTGTGTATATATACCACATCTTCTTGATCCACTCATCAGGTGATGGACATGTAGGCTTTTTCCATGATTTGGCTATTGTTGAAAGTTCCGCTATGAACATTGGGGTACATGTGCTCCTATACATCAGAACTTCTATGTCCATTGGGTAAATCCCTAGCAGTGCTATTGCTGGGTCATAAGGGAGTTCTATCGATAGTTTTCTGAGGAGCCTCCACACTGTTTTCCAGAGCGGCTGCACCAGTTTACATTCCCACCAACAGTGCAGGAGGGTGCCTGTCTCTCCACATCCTCGCCAGCATCTGTAGTCTCTATTTGTTCATTTTAGCCACTCTGACTGGCATGAGGTGGCATCTCAGTGTGGTTTTGATTTGTGTTTCCCTGATGATGAGTGACGCTGAGCATTGTTTCATGTGCCTGTTGGCCCTCTGGATGTCCTCTTTGGAGAAGTGTAAGGTGCGCCTGGGGGGCTCAGTTGGTTGAGCGTCTGACGTCAGCTCAGGTCATGATCTCACCATTTTTGGATTCGAGCCCCACATCGAGCTCTGTGCTGACAGCTCAGAGCCTGGAGCCTGTTTCGGAGTCTGTGTCTCCCTCTCTCTCTGCCCCTTCGCCACTCATGCTCGGTCTCTGTCTCCCAAAAATAAAATAAAACATTTCTCAAATTCATTTTGTGAGTGAAAACATACGATATCTGTCCTCTGACCGACTTATTTCACTCAGCATAATACCCTCCAGTTCCATCCACGTTGTTGCAAACGGCAAGATTTTGTTCTTTCTCATTGAGAAACTTCACAGAAGACTTGGGGGAAGGGAGATAACAAAAAATAGTTTCCAAGAGAGCAGGAGGCCAAGCATAAGGGACTCTTAAGTACAGAGAAGAAACTGCAGGTTAGCAGGCCCGAGGGACAGGAGGGAAGGGAAACGGGTGACGGGCAATGGAGGGCACGCGTGGGGACGAGCACTGGGTGCTGTATGTGAGCGATGAGCCACGGGAATCTACCCCAAAACCGAGAGCACACCGTGCACACTCTATGTGAGCCAACCTGACAAAAAAAATTATATGTAAAGAAAATAATAAAATAAAGTAAAACACTGTAGAAACGTTAAGCTTCTTAAACCCTCAGCTCTGAGGAAACCGGGGACGTAGATGGACCGAACACAAACGTTCCTGCCGTTTCAACGACTGTGTTCGCTCTGCCGTTTGAGCTCAAGGAGCCAACGGCCGGCTCGCTGCAGAGCTCGGCAGCGTGTGACGAAGCCCCCGCCCCACAGGCCTCTAAACCCTGACGTGACAGCGCACTCGGACCCCACATCCAAACGCCAGGATGAGGGTATCTGTCAACCCACGTAGGTCTGGCAAACCAAATACCCTCTCACAAACATTAAATTCTACCCGAGGGTCTCCTTAGCCCACACACAACTGGACACAGGAGCCCCGGCCCCTGGGTGAGACCCTCGGGGACGCACGGCGCAAAGGCAGGAACCGGTGGCAGGGCAGAGCCAGCGCGTAGCGGCTGGCGAGGGCGGGCGGCCACGAAGTCCTCGCAGACCGACACTCAGGCACGAGGGGCGGGGCCCGTCGGGCACAGACACCAGGGCCCCCCGGACGGCTCCCACTGTGACACACCGACCAGCATCTCTGCAACGCCCAGGTCAGGGGCACGCACGGCCTCGGTGAACGACACGGTGCGTATCAGCAAACACACAAGAATCAGTTCCACAACATAACGGAAAATACCTCAACATCTTTCCACCCCAATTTTTACACACAGATCATTTCACACTGTCCATCCCGTCAAGCAGAGGCACGACGCAGCCGCCTGCTCAAGGCTCCGTCCCGCTGTGTGGCCTGAACAAGGACATCAGCCCGGCTCTCGGCCTCCCCCCGCGGCGCGGCCATCGGGAAGCCGCTGCGCTGACCGGCGACAGAAGGAAGCCCGGCTGCCCGAGGAGTAAACGTGACCGAGCCTCCTCGCGCTCCAGTCCTCACGGTCAGGGAGACACGTCCCCACACTCCACACCTCTTTTGTGGAGGGCTGCCCCGATGTGTTCGCTCCTCCTGGTTGTGGGTAAACCGAGCCCTCACGTTACGAGACGCGAGAACCCGCAGAGAGAGAACCGGCCGCGTGGGCTGTGCGTCACGCACCGCAATGAACCAGCGTGCCGACGTCCACCGACTTCACCGTGGAAACTGCCTATTACAACCTGAACTCGGGTTAACTTTAGTGAGTAAAATAGCCAATCATAATAAAATGATGTTTGTGAAGAAGTCACCACTCAAAAAAGGTTCTAAACCACACAGGAGCGAGCGCCACCTTGGACTGTTTTCACTGCCAGCCAGCTGGGGTCCAGACACCAGGGAGCCGGGCCCCGCACTGAAGGGAAGCAGACCTGCCCTCGGCCCCCCCACACCGGCGCGGAGACCTCCCTGCCGCTCCAAGGACGGCTGGTGCGGGAGCCGGGTACCGGACGCTGCTACTGCGCCACCAGCCGCCCGAGCGGGCCGCCGGGCACCCGCCACCCGCCACTCCTCCCCGGGCCGGTCCCCGGGCAGGTGCTCGATCCTCGCACACGCTCCACAGCGGGCTCCCAGAGAGGGGGCACGCCGAAGGACGACGAAGGGTCAAACAGGGGCCCCAGAACCAGGAAAGGGAAGTGGGTGGGAGCGAGCGTGATGTACTAAAACGCACAGAAGAGCCTCCGGGCGCATCTGGCTGCGCAGGCTGCCCCGCGCCGCCTGCCGAAGCTCTGCGGAGAACACCGTGGAAACTAAGGCCGGTCGCGGCGCCGGCCGAGAGAATTCCCTCAGCGCTGCGCCTCGTCGGCCAAAACCAGCACAAGTCATCAAAACACGGAGAGAAGATGACGTTTGTCCTTCCTGTTTCATCCAGAGAAGGGCGACGTGCACATCCGATGTCACTCCTCACGCTTCGCTCCGAGTCCCGTTAAGGACATCAGTTCTGTGACAAGGACAAACACCTGAAAACACGTGTATCTCCTTCCAGGGACGCAGCCGCAGCATGCGTTAGTGTACAGCGTTTCTAAAATAACTAAAAATCAAAAACCGAACTGCACGATAGCCATGGCTCGCCCCCGAGCTGTCCACCTTTTTAACTGTGGCAAAACACACATGACATAAAATGTACCATCTTGACCGTTTTTTGGTGTAGAGTTCGGGGCACTGGATACATTCACGGCGCCGCACGGCCAACGCCGCCATCCATCTCCAGAATGTTTTCATCTTCCCAAATGAAACTTTCCCCAGTCCAGCGCTGATCTTAATAAAAAATGCTGCCATATAACCACTAAGATGAAAAAAATGTCCATTCAAGTTGATAAGGAACCTGTATGTCCTTAAAATGCAAATCCAATAGCCATGCCATCTGAGTCTGAAGACGTTTGCAAACAACCTCTCCTAAATAATTAAGCCGCTCAGACACCCTGGGTCACATGACATGGGAACACCAGAATTCACACAGCTTTCAGGTCTGAGTGAACGGACCCTTGGGAAGAGTTATAACTTCTGCTGACTCTTCTTTCCTCTCATTTGATACAATCCCACCCCCTTCCCGCACCTAATGTCCATGCCCTGTGTCTTCTAGAACTGACTTCTATAATATAAAATCTTCAACAACAAAAAAAAAAACACCCCTAGCCAAAGTGCTCAGTATTCAGGTCTTACCAAGAGACTACTTTCTGGGTTCTAAAAGCCGGCTCCTTGGATTCTTACAGAAATCAAATAAAACATCTCAATTTGGCAGAATTTCACATATTAACTTAAACTTCTTATATAACAAACTAAAAGAACAGAATGCTCATTTCAACATTTAAAATCCAGTTAGACTCCCAGAGAATGGTATTTGGCTTTTAATTAACTTTTTGACGTGGCTCAGAGAGTCACCTGGAAGACATAAACTAACATGGAAAAACTAATCACTCCTTCAAATTGTGTGGCATTCCGTATTACTGATGGGCACGGTTTGCAAAAATCTTTGTTCCTTCACATGGGACCTGTTCGTGTATTTCTGTTACTAACCAAGACTTCTGAAATACAAAAACAGGCTCAAAAAATACCTCGCCGCGTTCCGGATAAACTCCCCAGTAAGGAAGTGTCCCCGAGTCACAGCCAATGCATGTCTGAATGTGATAACAACGCAAGGATGACTCTGTGTACTGTTTTTGAAAAATAATGGAGGTGGTGAGTTAGTCCGTCCATGATCACAAGTAAAAAATAAAGATCCTCTTTTTCCCCATACACTCAGTATTTTACATGGGATGCATAATACACAACAGTAACTCACTGATCACTCAGAATGAGATTTCCAGAACCACACTGGCTGCTGAATACGCTGCTTAAGATAAAAGTAGAGGCTGTCCCAACACGTTAAACTCTTCTGACTCTCAAAGAGTCCGTCGTGGCTCGTTCTGGCAAAGCTGGAAAACGTGAGGCAGCGACAGCATGTCTCTGCTCCGCTCCCAGCACAGGCACCCTGGGGCGCGGACGGACGGACCTGACAGGACACAGCTGGTCCCAGGAAGGAGCCATTGTCACGGAACTAGCCCCTGGCAGAAAAGAGCGTTGGGTATCTTTTCCTCGGGTCCCGCTGTTTCTTTGGTGAAAAGGCCCTAAAGTAAAAACCCCGCTGGGGAGAGTAGTTAAGACAAAGACCCACAGGATAACAAACTCCGTGTGATCTCATGTTTACATGTTTACTTGAAAACAACAAAGTTCCAAAGGCGTCTTTCCCAGAGTTTTCCCCATCATGTTTCCTAAAAGTAATATAAACCACCTCATGCACAGCCTCCGGCCGTCAGGTCGATGAGGACCCGCACGACCCACAGTCTCCCGCGGCAAGACAGCCAGCCCCCTGCTTTGTCACCGAGACCCTCGAGGCTGAAAGAGCGTAACACCGGCCAGTTCCCACATGGCCCGCACCGCGTTCCGTGCGGCCGGTCCCGGTGCCCCTCCTTGGTAAGTACAGCCAACAAAATCAACAACTTCGAAACTCAGATATTCAACTTTAAAAGACAACCAGCTTCCCTTAAGAGTCTCAGGCAACAACCATCTAAATATATTTACTTTGTCAAAGAGGAACAGACCTCTGAGCTCCGGCTGTCACTCACCGCAAAACCGAACAATCTAGGTTTTCGCTTGTTTTAGTCAACATACAATCTTGCACTAGCAACAGCTAAAAACACAAGGTATCTAAATTATGCAATCACATTCCTCAAATTTTCCACTGAGAGAAAACCCACGAGCTCACATGAGAAGAACAAAACATATTTACCTGTATTCCTGTCGGGTAAGATGCAGCAATGCTTCTGCAGAATGCCAGGCAAAACCTGTTCCAAAACACACAAATAAAACACATGTGGTTACCATTCAGGTAGAGAGAGGTGTCTCATCAACGGCAGCCGGTGTTTCTCTAATAAGGTCGTTCAGCACTGCACGCGGCCGTCACACCCGGAACTGTCTAACAAACGAAACAATACAGAAAAATGTCGATGACCTACACTTTTCATCAGAAAGGTTAATCAGGGAGGTGTGCTGTTACACGTGCTCTTCCGGAACGGTGATGCAGCTCTACTTCTCGGAGGCCCCTAATGGGGCCTGAGAGCGTTTTGAAAGCTGCACTCAGGGGGCTCCTACAATAAGGCAAATGGGCCCGCCAATTTTTGTGATGGCTTCTAGAATATTAGACGCAATTAGAGCCTGAGGATGGAGACCCACACAGCGGCAGCGTAGGGGGCCTGCCGTGTGGGATCAAAGCACAGATGCTCTGGATCTACAGTGAGTCACAAAAAGGAATGTGGAAGAAAAAGACTCTATTTACATTCACGGTTTGGTCTGAAATGACGAAGGAAGTACCTTATTTGATACATGAAGGGAAGGTGAAAATAACAGAAAATAGCCGCCTCCCCAGAAAAGAGCGGTATAAGGCCACGAAGCGTGAAGCGCAGACCGGGGATCCGCAGGGGGAAGGCCGCTGCGGGGCTCCTAGTCTGCTCTGACCAGCTCGGAGCGGAGGCTGAGCGTCCATCCTGAGCTCCGCCCGGAAGCTGCCCCATTCCGCAGCCCTCCGTGATTACACCCAGCCCAGACTCTCAGCCCAGAGGCAGACGTTACTTGTCCCGGAGCAATTACTTAGTGGAGAGGGAGGGAAAGGCAGGGAGAGGGAGAGGGAGGGGGACGGAGGAGGACCTCGGGCGAGGCAGGGGGAGGCAGAGTCGCAAGGGGAGGCAGAGAGACGCAAGGGGAGACAGGGGGAGGCAGGGGGAGGCAGGGAGCACCAAGCCCAGCGTCTGCCCTTGACGGCCTTGTAGTGCAGCCAAGCACACAGCCCGTTCTCCCAGGTGGGACTAAGGGCCGCAGCAAAGAGCCACGGCCTCCCCTTCCATGCTACCCGCCCTCCCTCCACACCAAGGAAGGAATGATTCACACCCAAGTATAATCAGCTGCAGACAAAACAGTATCACCAATTTTTTACTCCAAACAAATCTAAGAGACAGATAATAAAACAATAATCAAGTAAGAACCCAGTGAATACTGTTCAAGATGTGGAATTAAAAGTTCATCAAAGACGTTCTCACTCACGTGGAGCTCACTACTGAGCTGGGACACAGGACAGCAGCGGGACAATCAGGGACTGTCAGGCACCAGACCGGTGTCCACACCTAAGTGTGTTCTCCAGTCAGCCAGCTCCGAAACTGGGTCATTCTGACACTGTTCCCTCCCTCACAGTCCGATGAGGAGCGAGCACACACATGTGCGCACATCAACACGCGTGCACGAACGCACACACGCGTGTACCCGCAAGCGGCCGCACGTGCACACGCACGCCCTGTGCTCCCTGTGAATCTTCGTTCTCTCTCATCCCAGGGCAATACGCTTATTCGCTGCTTTTTCCAGCACTTTCCAAAACCCTCACAAGTTAACACCAGCCCTAAGACAGCCTCCTTCCCAAGAAAGGAATGATCCAGTCAGAGGGAAGAATGTGAGTGACCTGCTGTGAGCCCGTGCACCAACGTCCTGCCACGACATGCAGGGCGCTGACCTGACCACGGAGCCATCCTGTGTGCCCTCCTCCTGGGAACACCCAGTGAGGTTGCAGATCTGGTCTCTCTACCCGCAGGCTCCTCCCCAGGGAAATCATCCAACAGCCGCTTCTGGGTGAAGGTGTCTGAGGAGCGCGTGCCAGCTGCTGTGGCACCGAAATGTCCCCAGTGGGAGAGCACACGCTCCCTTAGTGTCAGTCTGAGCTCCAACTAACAGCGCACCTTCCCCAGCAGCAGTGGATCGGCAAGGCCCCGCCACCACCGTAGCACCGGCCGGGGACCCATCCAGAGGTGAACGCAGGTGACATGACAGAGGCCCCGCAGACAGTCACAGCGCAGGAACCAGGGGTGTGCGTGAGGCAAGGCCAGGTGCCCTGTCTACACCTCGGGCAGGAAGGGAAGGGGGGCAGGCACTGAGCTGCTCAGCTAGGC
>PJEM01013024.1:0-43286 GCA_004023845.1 Helogale parvula
ACTAATTTGACAATAAACTATTAAAAAAAAAAAAAAAAGAACAAATAGATATTTACCATAGGGGAAGTGGGAGGGTTGGGCTAAATAGGTGATGAATATTAAGGAGGGCACTTGTGATGATCACTGGGTGTTGTTATAAGTGTTGAGTGACTAAATTGAACACTAGAAAATAATATTACACTGTAGGTAACTTACAGTGGAATTCAAGTCAAAGCTTTTAAAAATGGTATAATCATCTCAATAGGTGAAGAAACAGATTTTGACAAAGTATGAAAACCTTTCATGATAAATACTCTCAACCATTAGTTTCAGAAGGAGCTTAACTGAACATAATAAAAGCCTTATATGCAAAACCCACAGCAAATATCATACTCAATAAGGAAAAACTGAAAGCTTTTCCCCTAAAGTCAGGATGTCCACTTTTGCTCAACATAATATTCCTTGTCCTAGCCACAGCAATTAGACAAGAAAAAGGAATAACAGGCATCCATATTGGCAAGGAAGAAGTAAAACTATTTGCAGATGACATGATACTGTATATAGAAATCTTATTTAAAGACTCCATCAAAAGCCTATTAGAACTGATAAGTGAATTTAGTAATGTCACAGAATCCAAAATCAATGTTCAGAAAAATCCATTGCATTTCTATAAATAATGCAAAAGCAAAAAGAGAAATAAAGATAATAATCCCACTGAAAATTGCACAGAAAAAGAAAAAATACCTAGAAATAAGCCAACCAAAGAGGTCAATGTCCTGTACTCTGAAACTTATAAAACATTTATGAAAGAAATTCAAGATGAGACAATGAAATGAAAAGACTTTTCATGTTTACAGATTGGAAGAACGAGTATTTTTGAAATGGCTATACTACCCAAAGTGATTTAATGCAATCCCTATCAAAATACCAAAAACATTTTTCACAGAACTTGAACAAATAATCCTAAAATTTTTGTGGGACCGTAAGACTCCAAATAGCCAAAACAATCTTTAAAAAGAAAAACAAAACTGGAGGTATCACAATTCCTGACTTTAGTACTATTGCAAAGTTGCATAGAGATCAAAAGAGTATGGCGCTCGCACAAAAATGGACACATAGATTAATGGGATAGAGTAGAGACCCTAGAAATAAACCTACAATTATATATTCAATTAATCTTCAATAAAGAAAGCAAAAATATACAATGGTAAAAAATTTCTCTTCATCAAATGGTGCTGGAATTCTGCACCGCAAAATGCTAAAGAATGAAACTGGACTACTTTATTTCATCAAACAGAAAAATAAACTCAAAATCAACTACAGACTTAAATGTGAGACTTGAAACCATAAAAATCCTAGAAGACATCACAGGCAATTATTTCTCTTTCATCAGCCATATCAACATCTTTATAGTAATGACTCCAGAGGGAAGGAAACAAAAGCAGGAATAAACTATTGGGAACACATAAAAATATAAATTCCTATGCCTGACAAAGGAAACAACTAGAGAAACTAAAAGAGTTGATATTGAAGGAGATATTTCCAAGTGGCATATCTGATACACAACAAAATACATAAAGAAATTTTATAACTCAGTGTCCAAAAAATAAACAATCCAATTAAATATAGGTGGAAAAAATGAAGAGACATTTCTCCAAAGATATACAGGTGGACAACAGATACAGGAAAAGATACTCAACATCACTTATCATCAGGAAATGCAAATCATAACCATAATGAGATAACACCTCACACTGGTCCAAATAGCTAAAATCAACAACAAAAGAAACCATAGTTATTGGTAATGATGTGGAGAAAATGGAACTCTCATGCACTATTGGTGGGAATCCAGACTATTGCAACCACTGTGGAAGACAATATGGAGGTCCCTCAAAAAATTAAAGATAGGGGCTCCTGGGTGGCTCAGTTGGTTAAGCATCTGACTCTTGTCTCAGTCAGGTCTTAATCTCAGAGCCTTGAGTTCAAGCCCTGTTTTTGGCTCCACAGTGAGCATAAAACCTACTTTAAAAAATTAAAAATAGGGGCACGTGGGTGGTTCAATTGGTTAGGCAGTCGACTTCAGCTCAGGACATGATCTCATGGCATGAGTTCAAGCCCCTTGTCAGGCTCTGTGCTGACAGCTCAGAGCCTGGAGTCTGCATCAGATTTTGTCTTCCTCTTGTTCTGCTCCTCCATCTATCACACTCTGTCTGTCTGTCTGTCTCTCTCTCAAAAATGAATAAACATTAATTTAAGAAAAGAATTATCTTATGATCCAGTAATTAGATAGCTGGGTATTTACCCAATGAATACAAAACTACTAATTCAAAAGGATATATGCCCCTCTATGTCTATTGCAGAATTATTTACAATAGCCAAACTATAGAAGCAGCCCAAGTGTCTATGAAAGGATAAAGAAGATGTGGCATATGTCATATATATGTATACATATGTATACATATATATATATATATTAATATTATTTGGCATATATATAATGGAATATTATTCAGTTGTAAAAAAGAATGAATTCATGTCATTTCCAATGATGTGGATGGAACCAGAGACTATAATGCTAAGTAAAATAAGCTAGTCAGAGAAACAAATACCATATGATTTCACTCATGTGTAATTTAAGGAACTAAACAAATAAAGAAACAAAAATAGACAAACCAAGAAACAGAGTTAACTATAGAGAAGAAACTGATGGTTACCATGAGGGAGGAGGTAGGAATATGGGTAAAATAAATGAAGGGAATTAGGAGTATACTTATCTTGGAGGGAGTGGCCAATATGATGGAGAAGTAAGGGGGTCTGTACTTCCGGAGTCTCTCAAACAAAGAAGGGCTGATGCCAAAGGTATCTGAACCCCAAGAGTCTGAGAGGAAAGGAGATAGAGTCTACTAGGAAGATGGGCTCATAGGTGCATGATTGTGAACTGGGGGAAAAGAGGAGCAAGGACACGAAGGTGCAGAGAGGAGGGATCCCCTTCTGCTGAGAGACAAAGGGAAAAGGAAGAGCAACTGGGGAAACGTAGGACTGTATATGGATAAGAGAAAAACCTCAGACCTGGATAGAGACCGATTCTATCATCCCATCATTAACTATAGAACTTTCAGAAAGAGATCCCATCTCTAAATATAGGGCTTTCTTCAGACTGGGGCCAGCTTCCCTGTTCCCACACCTGGAGAGGAGGGGAGTCCGCTCCATGTTCAGTGGTACCTCTGGGGCACAGTCGGCAGCAAGAAGAACCAGTCCCCTACCCTGAAGTGCTGTGGCTCACGGAATTACATTTCTGTGACATCATTAACATGCATGGAATGAGAGTTTAAAATGCAGCATAGGGAGATGGCAGAGCAAGACAGCCTGCATAGTCTGCAACCATGGCACAGTGAAGACAGATCCAAAGGAGTGTTTTGGGACACCTTGTCCGTGAAGAAGGACCTGGGAACTGGTCACCATTTTTCTCCCCACAACCACCAAGGTGGGGCCTCAAGGATCAGTCTTTGGGGCCCACAGTGATGATGGGACCTATCACAAATCATGCCCCTTCCACTAGATAGCTGCTTATCTACTGAAGCTGGATAGATGCTGTGAACCAGATGGCCTCTTCTCCAGACCAGCACTGCTACATTGCCTGGATTAACTATAGGTCAATTATTGTTATTCAGATATAGTATCCCTTTTATCCTTCTTATCTCTTTCCTCCTCTAGGCTGGTTACTCTGGTTATTGGCTTGCTAAAACAGACATATTTAATCCATTCCCTTGATGCATGTTCTACACTTCCTTCCTTACTTTACTTTCTCTCTCTCTGGAATAATTAGACCATATAGTTTCTCTGGGTAACATTATCTTCCTTTCTTTCTCCTCAACACTTTCTTTATTATCCTTTCTTCTCTATATAGATTATGCCTTTTAGACTTTCTGCCTGGTCATTGGCCATTTTCTCTTTCTCACTACCCCTGTCGTTTCTCTATTTATATATGCTCTTCCATCAGCACCACCTCCACTTTGCTCTGTATTTTTAGCTGGTGTTTCTGGTTTTATGCTTTTAGATTGTCTTTTTGTTTTTGTTTTGGTCTGTTTGCTTGTTTGTTTTGTTTGTTTTTGTGTTTGCATGTTTTCATTTCCTCTTTGTTTGCATTTCTGTTTTCCCTTCCCTTCCCTGAGCTACATCAAGGAACAAACCAAAGTACACATGGTGGAGAGTCCAAAGTATCACTACAAGTAGTGAAATAAAATAACCAAAATCACGAGAACAGAGAGAAAGTAGCACTCTCCAAAAAAAAAAAAAACCATCTCCTGAACAGCCAGGCCCCAGACAGTGTATGTGCCCTCCTTTAACATAGCACTACTCGCATATGCAGAGCACATAACAAGCTTTAAAACTTACAGGAGACAGAAAGCAAGCCAAAATGATGAAATGGAAGAACTATCCTCTAAAAAAATTCCAAGAAGTGACAGCTAAATAATTGATCAAAACAGATATAAACAAGATAATGAAAAGTAATTTAGAATAGTAGTCATAAAATTAATCACTGGGCTTGAAGAAGGGATAGAAGACAACAGACTCTCCATTGCTGCAGTGATCAATGATTTAAAAAAAGAGTCATGATGAATTACAAAATGCTATAAACTGGACCGACAAGTGTATGACCAGTAAATCTTTGAAAAAGCAGGAAAGAGTATCCAATGGAAAAAAAAGAGCCTCTTTAACAGATGGTGTTGGAGAGCTGGAGAGTAACATGCAGAAGAATGAAACTAGACCACTTTCTTACACCATACACAAAAATAAACTCAAAATGGATAAAAGATCTGAATGTGAGACAGGAAACCATGAAAACCCTAGAAGATAAAGCAGTAATTAGCCTCCTTGATCTCAATCGCAGGAATTTCCTACTCTAAACATCCCCAAAAGCAAGGGAATCCAGAACAAAAATGAACTATTGGGACCTCATCAAGATAAAAAGCTTCTGTACCTTGAAGGTAACAATAAAAAAAACCTAATAGGCAACCAACAGAATGTGAAAAGATATTTGCAAATGGCACATCCAATAAAGGGCTAATATCCACAATCTACAAGGAACTCATCAAACCCCACACCTGAGAAACGAATAATCTAGTGAAGGAATGGGCAGAAGACATGAATAGACACTTCCCCAGGGAGGATATACAAATGGCCAACAGGCACACGAAACGATGCTCAAGGTCACTCATCATGGAAATACAAATCAAATCCACACTGGCATACCACTTCATGCCAGTCAGAGTGGCAAAAATGAACAAATCAGGAGACTATAGTTGCTGGTAGATGCTGGTGAGGATGTGGAGAAGCGGACATCCTCCTACACTGTTGGTGGGAATGTAAACTGGTACAGCCACTCTGGAAAAAGTGTGGAGGTTCTTCAAAAACTATCAATAGAACTCCCCTATGACCCAGTAATAACACTGCTAGGGATTTACCCAAGGGATCCAGAAGTGCTGATGCATAGGGGCACATGTACCCCAATGTTCATAGCAGCACTTTCTACAATAGCTAAATAATGGAAAGAGCCTAAATGTCCATCACCTGGTGAATGAATCAAGAAGATATGGTGTGTGTGTGTGTTTGTGTGTGTGTGTGTGTGTGTGTGTGTGTCTATACACACACATATACATGATGGAATACTACATGGCAATGAGAAAGAATGAAATCTAGCCATTTGTAGCAAAGTGTATGGACGTCGAGTGTGTCATGCTAAGTGAAATAAGTCAGGCAGAGAAGGACAGATACTATATGTTTGCACTCATAGGTCTAACGGGAGAAACCTAACAGAGAACCATAGGGAGGGAAAGGGGGAAAGAGATTTGGGGAGAGGGATGCAAATCATGAGAGACTATTGAATAGTGAAAATGAACCAAGGGCTGAAGGGGGAGTGGGGAAGTAAGGTGGTGGTGATGGAGGAGGGCACTTGTGGAGAAGAGCACTGGATGTTTTATGGAAACCAATTTGACAATAAACTATTGAAAATAATAAAAAAAGAAAGTAAAATAAAAGGAATTTACCCAAGGGATAAAGGAGTATTGATGCATAGAGGCACATGTACTTCAATGTTCATAGCAGCACTTTCAACAATAGTCATATCATGAAAAGAGCCTAAATGTCCATCAACTGACGAATGGATCAAGAAGATATGGTTTATGTATACAATGGAATACTACATGGTAATGAGAAATATGAAATTTGGCCATTTGTAGCAACATGGATGGAACTCAATGGTATTATGCTAAGTGAAATAACAAAATGGTACCAAATTTATATATATCAATTATTACTCTGAATATAAATGGACTAATTGATCCAATCAAAAAACATAAGTTATCATAATATATAAAAATAAAGAACCAATAATATACTTCTTTAAAAAAGATGCATTTTGGAACCTGCAGATTGAAAGTGAAAGGTTGGAGAACCACCTATCACACTAAGAGATATCAAAAGAAAGCTGCAGCAATCATACTTATGTTGGACACAATAGATTTTAAACCAAAGAATGCAACCAGAGATAAGGAAAAGCATTACTCATAATTAAAGTATCTGTCTATCAAGAAGATTTAACAATTGTAAATACTTTTACCCTCAATATGAATTACCCAAATATATAAGACGATAACAAACATAAAGAAACTCATTGACAATTATATAGAAATTAACAGGGGAGTTTACCACCTCCCTTACAGAAGTAGACAGATTATCTAAGCAGAAAATCCAGAAGAAAACTATAGTTTTGAATGACACACTGAACCAGATGGACATAACAGACGTATTCAGAACATTTCATCCTAAAGCAGTAAAACACACTTTCCTTTCAAATGTACATTGAACATAACCCAGAATAGATCGTGTTCTGGGTCAACAATCAGACCTCAACAAGTACAAAAAGATTGAGATTATACAGTACATCTTTTCAGACAACAACTCTATGAAACTTGAAGACAACCACAAGAAAAAAATCAGAAATACCTCAAACACATGGAGGCTAAAGAATATCTTATGAAAGAATGAATGGTCAACAAGGAAATTGAAGTAGAAATTTAAAAAGTACATGAAAGTAAATGAAAATGAAAATATTACAGTCCACAACCTTTGGGATGAAGCAAAGGAAGTAATAAGAGGGACGTATATTGCAACACAAGCCTATCTCAAGAAACCAGTAAAGCCTCAAATACACAAACTAACATATCCACTCAATAGAAACAAAAAAATAATTTGCCAAATACAGTATCCATTCTTGATAAAAATACTCAAGAAAATAAGGATAAAAGGAACATACCTCAATGCCATATATGAAAGATTCATAGCTAAGTCATTTTCAATGGCTAAAAACTGAAAGCTTTTCTTATATGGTCAGGCACAAGATAAGAATGTTTATACATACCATGACTGTATAAAATAATGTAGGATGTCTGATACTCAACAATCACACAACAAAAAAGAAAAAAAGGCATCCAAATTGTCAAGGAAGACGTCAAATTTTCACTATGGAGATAACTCAAAAGACCCCACGAAAAAATTCCTAGAACTAATACACAAATTCAGCACTCGTAAGATATAAAATCAACACACAAATTTCTGTTGTGTTTCTATGCATAAATAATGAAGCAGTAGAAATATAAATCATGATGTTGATCCCATTTTCAATTGCACCAAAAACCCTAAGATACCTAGAAATAAAGCTAACCAAAAAGCTAAAAGGTCTGTCCTTTGAAAAATATAGAGCACTCATGAAAGAAATTAAAGAAGACATCAGGGAGGAACCAAGATGGTGGAGAGAAAGGGAGCTCTGTAAACTTCCTCTGCCCCATCTGTCGAACTGAGAAGGACATTACTCCCATCTGCAAGAGTGGAAGGAGAAAATCCAGAATCCAGAAAGAAGACAACCTTAAAGATACCTGAGTGAGTGAGTGTGAACTGGGGAGATTGGAAAACGGGCCAGCCCGAGACGGGCAGGGGAGGTGGGAGCCCCAGCCCAACACGGGGTAAGCACGTGGAGCCCGAGAGACAAAGGGAAGAGATAGAGAAACTGAATACGCTCATAGTACTGTCTCTGGGGAAAGATAAAGAATGTTTACCTGCGCTCGGAGAGAGAAACTCTCACTCCATATATAACTGCTGGGCAGCGGAATCCTGAACCTGGTGGCACAAGGGAAAGAACACCTTCCAGCCCTTCGCCATCCCAGCGGGGGGTCGGCATCCATGGCAGCAGCCCCAGGGGCCCTCACTTCCACCTTGGCTACAGGGGTGGGAGCACGCACCTCATTTCCACAGCGCATCTCACCTCCAGCATTGGCCATGGGAATCCCAAATCCCGGTGGCAACAGGGAAAGAATAGCCCCCACCCCAATGCGTTCCCGGCAGGGAGTTGGCAGCTGTGGAGGCCGGGGCACACGCTTCGGCTGCAGAAGCTCACAGCTCATTTCCAGCAGCATCCAGCGCCTTGGGCAACAGCAGGGCGAATCCCAGTCAGCGCCAAGAGATGCTGCTCCCTCCCCCAACTCCATCGCGATCCCGACTGGGGGCTTGGTGTCCGCAGCAGTGTCTCTGAGGGTGTGCACTTCACCTCCTGCTGCACACCTCGCCTCAGGCACCTGCAGGCAAAATCCCAGCCAGAGCCAAAAGAAACTGATCCCTCGCCCAAAGAAGACAGCCACCAAAGCAAGTACATCTCATCTGTGGTAGCATAATAGTGCATGGACTAGGACTTTGAACCCAGGTGGGCCTGGGAAATACAACTTGGCTCAGCTGCAGCACAAGGAGATCTGACTCTTTAGAGAGACCTTCAGTGCCTAGTCCCAGTGGAGTGTGGTGTGCTGCCATTTTACTCTCTGCAGCCACCAAGGTGGAGCCTCTGAGAGCAGCCTCCAAGACCTACCACACCAAACCACCCTATCCTCAATGGGGAGCTGCTGCTTTTTTTTTCATTTTTATATTCCTTTTTCTTTTTTCTTTGTACTTACTTTTTACATTATTACATTTTCTTAAAATTTTTAAAAGTTTTACTTCTTATTTTCCTTTCTCCTCTCCCCCTCTTTTATTTTTTCTTTCTTGCAATCCAGATATATTCCCCTGTATCACATCCTTATCTCTCCCCTCAAGTGGTCATACACTTTTAGACTGTTCATTGTCCTTTATTGTCTCACCCCCTTCATTTTTTTCTTTTCTTCTCTTCTTTCATCTCTTTCCTCTCCATTTTCTTTCCTCCCCTCCCCCCTTTGATTTGTTTGTTTGTTTGATTTGTCTTTGCGTTTGTGTGCTTCTGTTCACTCTGTGTTTGTCTGTTTTCCTTCTTAGGGCTAACCCAAGAAACAAGCCAAAGTGTGCATGATGGCAAGTCCCAAATATCGCGGAGTAAGGAAATAAATTATTCAAAGGCACAACAAGAGAAACTGAGAGACACCATTAAAAGAATATTTCCTGAAATGACAGGCCCTGAACAGACAAAAAGCATCCTTTAACAGAGCAATACTAACAGGTGCACAGAGCACAACGAGCCTTTTAAAGCTGACAAGAGACAGAAAACTAGCAAAAATGACAAAACAAAAGAACTCTCCCCTGAAGAACCCTCAGGAAGAAGTCACAGCCACAGAACTGCTCAAGGCAGATCTAGACAACATACCAGATCAAGAATTTAAAAAACTTGTCATAAAATTAATCGCTAGGGTTGAAAAACGCATCAAAGATGCAACTGAGACAATGACTAGGGACTTTCAAAATAGGTGTGATGAGTTTAAAAAGGCTATAAATGAGGGGAATAACAAAATGGAGGCAGCCACCTCAAGGATTGCTGAGGCAGAGAGAACAGGTGAATAGGAAGATATAGTTATAGCAAAGGAGGAAGCAGAAAAAAAGAGAAAAAATTGATCCAGGAGCAGGAAGAAGAATTCGAGTCCTGAGTGATAAAATCAAATGGAATAACATCCATATCACAGGAATTCTTGAAGAGGAAGACAGAGAGAAAGGTCCTGCAGGGATATTAGACCAAATTATAACTGAGAATTTCCCAAATCTGGGAAAAGAAATAGACATTCAAATTCAAGAG
Organism: Helogale parvula; assembly: GCA_004023845.1. Classification (NCBI taxonomy): domain Eukaryota; kingdom Metazoa; phylum Chordata; class Mammalia; order Carnivora; family Herpestidae; genus Helogale; species Helogale parvula. Next base: position 10,061 of record PJEM01013024.1, read on the forward strand.
GCACAAAGAACCCCTTAAGACGTAATTTGAGACGACCTTAAGCACGACATATCATAGTAAAACGGGAAAAATATAAAGATAAAGAGAGACTTCTCAAAGCAGCTAGGGAGAGAAGGGCCCTCACGTACAAAGGAAAACCTATCAGAGTGGTAACAGACCTATCTAATGAAACGTGGCAGGCCAGGAAGGAATGGCAGGAAATCTTCAATGTGATGAACACAAAAAACATGCAGCCAAGAATCCTTTATCCAGCGAGCCTGTCATTCAAAATAGAAGGAAAGATAAAAGTGTTCCCAAATAGACAAAAATTGAGAGAATTCATGACCACCAAACCAGCCCTACAGGAAATTCTAAGAGGGACTCTCTCAGGGAAATGTTGCAAGGAATGCAAGGTGCCAGAGACATCACTATAAACATGAATTCTAGGGAGAACACAATGACTCTAAACCCACATTTTTCAATAATAACACTGAATGTAAATGGACTGAATGCTCCAACCAAATGACACAGGGTAGCAGATTGGATAAAAAAACAAAATCTATCTATCTGCTGTGTATAAGAGACTCACTTTCGACCTGAAGATACCTTCAGGTTGAAAGTAAAGGGATGGAGAAATATCTATCATGGGACTGGAAGCCAAAAGAAAGCCAGGGTAGCCATCCTTATATCAGAGAAACTGGACTTTACGGTAAAGGCAATAAGAGATGAAGAAGGACATTGTATAATAATTAAAGGATCTCTCCATCCGGAAGAGCTAATAATTAGAAATATCTCTTTGCCAAATTCAGGAGCGCCCAAATACATAGAACAATTAATCACAGACAGAAACAATCTTACTGATAAGAATGTGCTAATTGCGGGGGGCATTAATCCTCCACTGACAGCAATGGATAGATCAACCAAACAGAAAATCAACAAAGAAATAATGGACCTGAACGGCACATTGGAACAGATGAAACTGATAGATATATTTAGAACTCTGCATCCTGAAGATAGGAAATTCACCTTCTTTTCGAGTGCACAAAGCACATTCTCCAAGATAGATCACAAACTGGGGCCTAAAGCAGCCCTCCATATTTATAAAAGAATAGAGATCATACCATGCACACTTTCCAATCACAATGCTATGAATCTTGACATAAACCACAGGAAAAAGCCTGGAAAACCTCCAAAAATGTGGAGGTTAAAAACCACCCTACTAAAGAATGATTGGGCAAATCAGGCAAATAGAGAAGAAATTAAAAAATATATGGAAACAAATGAAAATGAAAATACAACAATCCAAAATCTCTGGGATGCAGCAAAGGCAATCCGAAGAGGAAAGTATTTTGCAATCCAGGCCAATCTTAACAAGCTAGAAAGAGCGCAAATTCAAAATCTAACAGAGCACCTACTGGAATGAAAAGAGAATCAACAAGAGCACCCCAAACCCAGCAGAAGAAAAGAAATCATAAAGATCAGGGCAGAAATAAACAATATAAACTCCAAAAAAACAGTCGAGCAGGTTAATGAAACCAAGAGTTGGTTATTTGAAAAAATAAACAAAATTGATAAACCTCCAGCCAGACTCCTCAGAAAGAAAAGAGAGAGAACCCAGATAGACAGAATCATGAATGAAAATGGATCTATCACAACAAATCCCTTGGAAATACAAGCAATCAACAGAGATTACTATGAAAAATTATATGCCAACAAACTGGACTACCTAGAAGAAATGGAAAAATTCCTAAATGCACATGCACTGCCAAAATTCAAACGGGAAGAGATAGAAGGCTGAATAGACCGATAACCAGTGAAGGAATTGAATCTGTTATCAAAAATCTCCCAACGAATAAGAGCCCAGATCCAGATTGCTTCCCAGGGGAATTCTACCAGATATTTAAAGCAGAGCTTATACCCATTCTTCTGAAAATATTCCAAAAAATAGAAATAGAAGGAAATCTTCCAAACTCATTCTATGAAGCCAGCATCACCTTGAAACCCAAAACAGAGACCCAGAAAAAAAGAACTACAGACCAATATCCTTGATGAATACAGATGCAAGAATACTCAACAAGATACTAGCAAATCGAATTCAACAGCATATAAAAAAATATCCATCTTGATCAAGTGAGATTCATTTCTGGATTATAGGGCTGGTTCGATATTCTCAAATCCATCCATGTGATCCATCACATTAACAAAAGAAAGGATAAAAACCATATGATCCTATCGATAGATGTAGAAAAAGCATTTGACAAAATACAGCGCCCGTTCGTAGTCAAAACCCTTGAGAAAGTCAGAATAGATGGAACTTACCTAAACATTATAAAAGCAGTTTATGAAAAGCCCACAGCCAACATTATCCTCAATGTGGAAAAACTGAGAGCTTTCCCCCAAAGATCAGGAACACGACAGGGGTGTCCACTCTCACCACTGTTGTTTAACATACGGCTGAAAGTCCTAACATCAGTTATTAGACAACAAAAGGAATTGGCAGATTCAGATTTGGCAAACAAGAATTCAAACTTTCACTTTTCGCAGATGACATGATACTCTACATGGAAAGCCCGGCAGACTCCACCATAAGACTTCTAGAACTGGCCAATGAATTCAGCAAGTTGCAGGGGACAAAATCAATGTAGAGAAATCAGTTGCATTCTTATACACCAAAAATGAAGCAGCGGAAAAAAATAATAAAGATACTGATCCCATTCGCGATTGCATGAAAAACCATAAAATACCTAGGAGTAAACCTAACAAAGGATGTAAAAGACCTATATGATGAAAACTATAGAAAACTTATGAAAGAGATTGAAAAAGACACCAAGAAATGGAAAAACATTCCCTGTTCATGGATCGGAAGAATAAACATTGTGAAAATGTCATTACTACCCAAAGCAATCTACACATTCAATGCAATCCCCATCAAAATTGTTCCAACATTCTTCTCAAAGCTAGAACAAACTATCCCCAAATTCCTATGGAACCACAAAAGACCCCGAATAGCCAAAGTCACATTGAAGAAGAAAACCAAAACGGGAGGCATCACAATCCCAGACTTTAGCCTCTACTACAAAGCTGTCATCCTCAAAACAGTATTGTATTGGCACAAAAACAGACACATGGACCAATGGAATAGAAGAGAGAACCCAGAACCGGGCCCACAGATGTACGTCCAATTAATTTTTGACAAAGCAGGAAAGAGTATCCAATGGAAAAAAAGACTGCTTCTTTAGCAGGTGGTGCTGGGAGAACTGGACAGCAACATGCAGAAGAATGAAACTAGACCACTTTCTTACACCATACACAAAAATTAACTCAAAATGGCTGAAGGACCTCAATGTGAGACATGAAACCATAAAAATCCTCGAGGAGAAAGTAGGAAACAACCTCCTAGACCTCCACCGCAGCAATTTCCTACTTGACACATCCCCAAAGGCAAGGGAAATGAAAGCAAAACTGATCTCTTGGGACTTCATCAAGATAAAAAGCTTCTGCACTGAAAAGGAAACAATAAAGAAAACTAATAGGTAACTGACAGAATGGGAAAAGATAGTGGCAAATGGCATAATAGATAAAGGGCTAGTATCCTAAATCTACAAGGAACTCACCAAACTCCACACCCACAAAACAAATAACCCAGTGAAGAAATGGGTAGAAGACATGAACAGACACTTCTCCAAAGAGGACATCCAGATGGCCTACAGGCACATGAAATGATGCTCAACATCACTCATCATTAGGGAAACACAAATCAAAACCACACCGAGATATCACCTCACGCCAGTCAGAGTGGCTAAAATGAACAAATCAAGAGTCTATAGATGCTGGTCAGGGTGTGGAGAGACAGGCACCTTTCTACACTGTTGGTGGGAATGTAAACTGGTGCAGCCGCTCTGGAAAATAGTGTGTAGGTTCCTCAAAAAACTATCCATAGAACTCCCTTATGACCCAGCAATAGCCCTGCTAGGGATTTACCAAAGGGATCCAGAAGTGCTGATGCATAGAGGCACATGTACCCCATATTCATAGAATAAATGTCAATAATAGCCAAAACATGGAAAGAGCCTAAATGTCCATCACCTGATGAGTGGATCAAGAAGATGTGGTATATATACACAATGGAGTACTACATGGCAATGAGAAAGAATGAAATCTGACCATGTGTTGGAAAGTGGATGGACCTCGAGGGTGTCATGCTAAGCAAAATAAGTCAGGCAACGAAAGACAGATACCAAATGTTTGCACTCATAAATCTAGCAGGAGAACAGGAGAAACCTAATGGGGGACCAGGGAAAGGGGAAGAGGGAAAGAGCGTTGGTGAGAGAGAGGGACGTGAAACTTGAGAAAGTATTGAATACTGAGAACAAACTGAGGGCTGAATGGGGATGGGGGAAAAGAGGTGGATGTGATGGGGGAGGGCACTTGTGGGGAAGAGCACTGGGTGTTGTATGGAAACTAATTTGACAATAAACTACTTTAAAAAAAAAAGAAAATAAAGTGGTTAATGCCACCTTACTGGAACCAGAAAAAAAGAAAAATGAAATAACCTATTAAGCACATCTTACTAATCATGTCTAAATACAAAATGGTAGAGTGCAAATATGACAAAATTGAATATTAAATTACTTCAGTATAAACATAAATTGTAGTAAACAATGTAATATAATAGCATTCATTCTAAATTTGTACCCCAAATACCTGCTTTTAAATACTGAATAATTGGCTGTTAAATATTAGACAAGCACTAATAGTTCTGAGCTCCTGATTTCTCGATTGTGAAATGGAAGTTATATATATGAATATCAAATCTAATATTCAGCATTCAATAGATATTAGACATACATTACCACCTTTTATCATATAAGATTAACTATATGGTAAGTATAACAGCAAGCAATTATATTATTTTGCTGATTGTGTAGATAAATATTCAAAATGCTTTAGGAAAAAAAAAGTAGACATCAAAAAATGGAAGGCATTTCATACTCATGGACTGGAAGAACAAATATTGCTAAATGTCTATACTATGAAAGCAATCTACAAATTACGTGTAATCTCTATCAAAATATAAACAGAATTTTTCACAGAGCTAGAAAAACGATCGTAAAATTTGTATGGAACTCCGAAAGAGTGTTAATAGTGAAAGAAAATCTGAAAAAGAAAGCTGTAGGCATCATCATTCCAGATTTCAAGATACATTAAAAAGCAGTAGTCATTGAGACTGTGTGGTACTGGCACAAAAACAGACATGTAGATAAATGGAACACAATAGAAAACCAGAAATGGACCCACATCTATATGGTCAACTAATCTTAGACAAAGCAGGAACAAAGTCACCTCAACAAATGGTGTTTTGAAAATTGGACTATAAAATGCAGAAGAATGAAACTGGATCACTTTCCTACAGCATACACTAAAATAAATGCAAAATGGAATAAAGACCTAAATGTGAGACATGAGACAATTAAAATCCTAGAGGAGAACAAAGGCAGTAACTCTTTGACCTCAGCCTGAGTAAGTTCTTACTAGATATATCTCCAGAGGAAGAGAAACAAAAGCAAAAATGAACTATTAGGGCCTCATCAAGATAAAAAGTTTCTGTAAAATGAAGGAATCAATTAACAAAACTAAAAGACAAACTACAAAATGGAAGAAATACTTGCAAATGACATATCTGATAAAATATTAGTATCCATTATATATAAAGAACTTATAAAACTCAACACCCAAAAAATAAATGATCCAGTTAATCAATGGTCCAAAGACATGAATGGACATTTTTCCAAAGAAGACATACAGATGGCTATCAAACACATGGAAGGATGCTCAACATCATTCATCAGCAGGGCAATACATATCAAAGCCACAATGAGATACCATCTCACATCTGTTAGGTGGCTAAAGTTAAAACACAAGAAACAACAGGTGTTGTCATGGATGTGGGGAATGGGGAACCATCTTACACCATTACTTGGGAAAGTAAACTGGAATAGCCACTCTGGAAAATAGTACGGAGATTCCTCAGAAAGTTAAAAAGAGACCTACTATAGAATCCAGCAATTGCACTACTAAATATTAACTCAAAGGACAGAAAATACACATTTGAAATAAGTCAGGCGGAGAAGGACAGATACCATATGTTTGCACTCATAGGTCTAACAGGAGAAACCTAATGGAGGACCATGGGGAGGGGAAGGGGGAGAGAGTTGGGGAGAGAGAGGGACACAAAACATGAGAGACTATTGAAAACTGAAAACGAACCATGGGTTGAAGGGGGTGGGTGAGGGGGAAGGGAGGTGGTGATAATGGAGGAGGACACTTGTGGGGAAGAGCACTGGGTGTTATATGACAATAAACTATTAAAAAAAAGAAAATACACATTTGGAATGGTACATGTTTATAGTAGACAAGCAATGGTAAGAACTCAAATGTCCAATAACTAATGAATGCATAAAAATGAGTGATATAGATATAGATAGGTATAAATAGATATAGACATAAATATAGATATGTAGATAAATGGAATATTACTTAGCCATAAAAATATTGTCATCTGCAATGACATGGATAGAGCCTGAGTGTATTATGCTAAAGGAATACTGAGAATGCAAATACCATATGATTTCACTCACAAGTGGAAATTAAGAAACAAAGTAAAGGAACATGTGGAAAAGGAAAAAAAAAGAGAGGGAAGCAAACCATTACAGACTTTAATGATAGAGTACAAACTAGGGCTGATAGAAAGAGGTGGTGGGGGATGGGTTAACTGGGTAATGAATATTAATTAAGGAGGGCACTTGTGATGAGGATTGAGTGTTGTTTATAGGTGATGAATCCCTGAATTCTACTCCTGAAACCAATAATTTACTATTAGTGAACTAACTAGAATATAAATAAAGATTTAAAAAGAAAAAATGTAAAAAATAGACATAGGGTTTCAGAATAGATAAGAAAACGAAATCCATCTACCTATTACCTATAAGAGACTCATTTTTGAGCTAAAGACACCTGAAGATTGAAAGCAAGTGAATGGAGAAACATTTATCATTCTAAAGGACATGAAAAGAAAGCTGGAGTAGGAATACTTATATTAGACCAACTATATTTAACACAAGGACTGTAAGAAGAGATGAAAAAAGAGCATCATATCAGAATAAAGAAGTATATCTGAGAAGATCTAATGATTGTAAATATTTATGCCCCAAACATGATAGAACATAAATATATAAAACTATTTATAACAAACATAAATGAGCATGATGATAATAATAAAATAATTGTAGAGGACTTTAATACTCCACTTACAGATCAATGGACAAATAATCTAAGCAAAGACACAACAAGGAAACAATTGCTTTGAATGACACACTGGATCATAAGGACTTAACAGATATATACAGAACACATCATTCTCAGCAGCAGTATGCACATTCTTTTCAAGTGCACATGAGACATTCTCTAGAATAGATCACATACGAGGTCACAAATCAGAATTCAAAAAGTACAAAAAGATTGACTTCATACCATGCATATGTTCAGATCACGAGTGTATGAAAATTGGAATCAACAATAAGAAAACTTCTGGAAAAAAACAAAAAACCTGGTTGTTAAGGAACATCCTACTAAACAGTTGTCAACCAGGAAATTAAAGAAAAATTTTTAAAAAACATTGAAACAGTTGCGAATTAAAATACAAAGGTCTAAAATATTTTGGATGTAGCAAATATGGTCTTAAGAGGTAAAAAATAGAGCAATGTAGGTCTTTGTCAAGAAGGACAAAAATCTCAACTAAACAAACTAACCTTACCCCTAGATGAGCCTGAAAAGGAACAGCAAATAAAGCTTAAATACAGCATTGAAAGACCAAAATATAAGACAGAAAGCCATCAAAATCCTAGAGGAGAACCCAGGCAACGACCGCTTTTGCCTAGGCTGCAGCAACTTCTTACTTGACATGTCTCCAGAAGTAAGGAATACAAAAGCAAAAATGAAATATTGGGACCTCATCAAGATAAAGAGTATCTACACAGTGAAGGAGAGAATCAGCGAAATTAAAAGGCAACTTACAGAATGGGAGAAGATATTTGCAAATGACTTAAGATAAAGGGTTATTATCCAAAATCTATTAAAAAACTGATCAAACTCAACATCATCCCCCCAAAAAGAATCCAGTGAAGAAATGGGAAAAAGACTAGAGTAGACACATTCTCCAAAGAAGACATTCAGATGGCTAACAGACATGAAAAGATACAAAACATCACTCATCTTCAGGGAAATATCAATCAAAACTACAATGGGATATCACCTCACACCTTTCATAATGGCTAAAATTAACAACTTAGGCAACAACAGATGTTGGTGAGTATGCAGAGAAAGAGGAACCATTTTGTACTGCTGGTGGGAATGCAAACTGGTGCAGCCACTCTGGAAAGTAGTGTGGATGTTTTTCAAAGAGTTAAAAATAGAACTACTCAACAACCCAGCAATTGCACCATTAAGTATTTGTCCAAAGAATACAGGAGTGCTGATTCAAAGGGGTACATGCACCCCAATGTTGATAGCAGCACTATGGACAATAGTCAACCTATGAAAAGAGCCCAAATGTTCATCCACTGATGATAGATAAAGAAGCTGTCACACACACACACACACACACACACACACACACACACACAGTGGATCAAAAGAAGGAAATCTTGGCATTTGCAACAAGGCGAATGGAACTAGAATGTATTATGCTAAGTGAAATAAGTTAGAGAATGACAAGTATTATATGATTCCCTCACATGTGGAATTTAAGAAATAAAAGAGATGAACATAAGGAATGGGAAGCAAAAATAATGAAAAAACAGAGAAGGGGACAAACCATGACAGATTATTGAATACAGAGAACAATATGACTCTTGCTTGTGGGGTGTTGGGTGTCAGGGATGGGCTAAATGAGCGAGGCACATTAAGGAGGACGCTTGTTGGGATGAGCACTGGGTGTTATACGTAAGTGATAAATCACTAAATTCTATTCCTGAAATCATCATTACACTATATATTATCTAACTTGGATTTATTATTTTTTTAAAAAGCTTAAATCCAGCACAAGAGAAATAATAAAGATTACAGTAGAAATAAATCACATAGGAAAAAAAAGTCCATGGTAGAATAAATCAATGCAACTGGGAGCTACTTCTTTGAAAAAACAAAGACAATTGAGAAATCACTGGCTAGGGTTATGCAAAAGAAAATATAAATGGCCCAAGTAAATAAAATCAAATGACAGCAGAGAAAAAACAAACACTATTGAGATAAAAACAATTATAAAAGAATATTATAAAAAATTATATGCCAACAAATTGGACCATTGGGAAGAAATGAATAAATTTGTAGTAACATAAACTGCCAAAAGTGAAAGAGGAGAAAATAGAAAACCTGAACAGACCCATAAACAGCATAGTATTTAAATCAGTAATCAAAATCTTCCAAGAAACAAAAGTTTAGGGCCAAATGACTTCAGAGGAGAATTTTACCAAACATTGAAAGAAGTGTTAATACCTATTTTTCTCAAACTATTCCAAAAAGATAGAAATGGAAGGAAACTTTCATTATCATTTTATGAAGCCCAAACTTACCCTGAGTCCAAAACCAGCCAAAGAGCCAGCTAAAAATTATAACTACAAGCCAACATCCCTGATCAACATGGATGCAAAAATTCTCAATAAAATATTTACAAATCGAATCCAACAGCACATTAAAGGAATCGTTCACCATGACCATGTAGGATTTATTCCTGGGTTTCATGGGTGGTTTCAATTTTATCAAATAAATAAATGTGAAGCACTGCATTAATAAAAGAAATGATAAATACCATGCAATCGTCTCAGTAGATGCAGAAAAAGTACCTGGCAAAATACAGCATCCATTCATATAATAACCCTCAGAGAAATCGGGATAGAGTGAAGAATATCTTGGAATCATTAAGGCCAGAGACATATAACTCACAGATAATATTACTCTCAATGGGCAAAAACTGATAGCTTTTCATCTACAGTGAGAAACAAGAAAACGGTGTCCACTCTCACCACTGTTATTTAACCTAGTGTTGAAAGTCTTAGCCTCAGCAATCAGAAAACAAAAAGAAATAAAAGGCATCTCAGTTGGCAAGGAAGAAGTCAAAATTTCATGATTTGCATAGAACATGATCCTCTATATAGAGAATCCAAAAGACTACACTAAAATATTGCTAGAACTGATACACAAATTCAGTAAAGTCACAGGATACAAAATTGTAGTGTGCACGCCAGTGCACAGAAGCAAGGACATGAGAATAAGGGAATGAGGAAAAGAAGAGAGAATCGAAGGATGGGGACGGGAGGGACAACATGAGCGGTGCTCATATTGCCACTTTATTTCTCACATGCAAGTAGTTTTATACAAACAGCCACAGCTATGAGGTTTTTTCTAGACAAAACTTCTTCTGTTTTCACGATTATTGTTGTGCCATATTCCTGGGAACTTTACACCCTCTTCTTATTGTTACTATAAGAGTGCCAAAGCGTGAAGGACATTTGTACAATAACATTTCAACTCAAGAAGCTTGAAGGACATTGGTGCAATAACATCTTAACTCAAGTGAATTAACCTCTGAGGAACTGGATCAGCCACAAGGGTTGTAAGGGCACGAGAGCTTTGTTCGATCACACTCTCCTTACTGGCTCCTCGCTGCTGAAGCAGTTTAACCTCTGAGGAAATGGGCCAGCCATAAGGGTTGTAAAGGTATGAGAGCTTTGCTCAATCACGCTCTCCTTACTGGCTCCTTGCTGCTGCTTCCCACACAAAATCAATGTACCATGTCTGTAGCATTTCTATATACCAGTAAAGAAAGGGTAGAAAGAGAAATAAAGGAATCAATTCCATTTTCAATTACACCAAAAACCATAAGATACCTAGGAATAAACCTAGGGAAAAATGTAAGAGATCTGTACTGTGAAGACAATAAAACACTTATGAAAGCTATTGAAGATAATACAAAGAAATAGAAAAACATTCCATGCTCATGGATTGGAAGAACAAATATTGTTAAAATGTCTATACTCCTCAAAGCAATCCACATATTTATTACAATCCCTAGCAACATGCCACCAGCATTTTTCACAGAGCTAGAACAATCCGAAAATTTTTGTGGAACCACAGAAGACCCTGAGTAGCCAAAGCAACTTTGAAAAGTAAAAACAAAGCTAGTGGCATCATAATTCTGGACTTCAAGCTATATTACAAACCTGTAGTCATCAAGACTATATGATACTGGCACAAAAACTGACACATAGATGAATAGAACAAAATTAAAAAATTCAGATATTGACAAAAAAGTATATGGTCAAGTAACCAACAAAGCAAGAAAGCCCATCCAAAGAATAAAAAGGGTCTCTTCAACAAATCATGTTGGAAAAACTGGACAGCATCATGCAGAAGAATGAAACTGAACTACTCTCTTACACCATATACAAAAATAAATGTAAAATGAATGAAAGAACAAAATGTGAGACATGAAACCATCAGATTTCTAGAGGAAATCACAGGCATTATTAACCTCTTTGACATTGGATATGGTAACTTCTCTCCTGATATGTCTCCTGACGGAAGAGAAACAAAAGGAAAAATAAAATATAGGGACTACGCCAAGATAAAAAGCTTTTGCACAGGGAAGGAAACAATCAACAAAACTAAGAGGCAACCTATGGAATGGAAGAAGATATTTGTAAATGACATATCTGATAAAGGGTTTGTATCCAAAATCTATAAATAACTTATCAAACTCAACACCACAAAAAAAATTCATTTAAGAAATGGCCAGAAGACATGAATAGACATTTTCCCAAAGATATACAGATGGCTAACAGATACTTGGAAAGATGCTCAACATCACTCATCATCATGAAAATACAAATTAAATCTATGTGACATTACCTCACCTCAGTTAAAATGGCTCAAATGAACACCACAATAAACAACAGCTGTTGCTGATGATGCAGAGAAACTGTTGTTGAGAATGCAAGCAGGTACAGCCACTCTAGAAGAGTATGTAGTTTCCTCATAAAGTTAAAAATAGTACTACCTTATGATTCAGCAATTGCACTACTAGGTATTTACCCAAAGGATACAAAATACTGATTTGAAGGTATGCATGCATCCTCATGTTTATAGCAGCATTATCAACAACAGCCAAACTATGGAAAGAGCCCAAATGTCCATCAACTTATGAATGGATAAAGAAGAGGTAGTGTGCGTGCGTGCATGTGTGTGTGTGTGTGTGTGTGTGTGTGTACAACATGGGTGGAGCTAAAGAGTATTATGCTAAGCAAAATAAGTCAGACAAAGATAAATATCCTATGATTTCACTCATATGTGGAATTTAAGACATAGAACAAATAAACATAGAGGGGAAAAAAGAGAGAGGCAAACCAAAAACAGACTCTTAAATGTGGAGAAGAAACCAAATTTTGCTGGAAGGGAGGTTGGTGGGGAGATGGGTTAAATGGGTTATGGTTGCTAAAGAGGGCACTTGTTATGATGACTACTGGGTTTTATATGTAACTGATGAATCACTAGATTCTACTTCTGAAAATAACATTACACTGTATGTTAACTATTGGGACTTTAAATAAAAATTTTTTAAAAATTTTAAAAAAGAAATAAAACACAGAACAAAAAATAAATTAAGATCCAATTATATACATCAGAAAAGATTATAGAAAAAAATTAAAGAGTGAAAAAAATTTACAGTGCTAAAACATTATGCCCAGCATTTATTAGTATAAGACAAAATAGACATTAATAATAAGAATAGAAACATTTAAGAGCTTTTTATTAGAAATAATGATGGTCACTACATAATAACACAACTTAATTCACCAGAATGTTAAAGCAATTCTAAACTTCAATTAATCTAGTCACAAACCCCTCAAAACTTAAAACAGCGAAAGAGCTATAGAGAGAAGTTGAATAATCACCATCATAATGAGAGACAATCATAATTATATCCATATTGACCATTTAAGGATATTTTTAAATAAACTGGATTATAAATGATTTAAACTGTAAAGGTTGAAATGAGAAAGAATTGCTTTCAAACAGGCCAAATTATTCCACTCTAATAAAATAAATAATCACATACCTTTTTGTAGAGTTTATTCAATTTTTTCTAGCTTTATTGAGGTATGATTGAAAAACACAAATTGTTGAGGTGCTTGGGTGGCTCAGTTTTTTGAGCATCTGACTTCGGTTCAGGTCATGATCTCGTGGTCCCTCAGCTTGAGCACTGTGACCGGCCCTGTGCTGACAGCTCAGCGCCTGGAGCATGCTTCAAATTTTGTCTCCCTCTTTCTCTGCCCCTCCCCTGTTCATGCTCTGTCTCTCTCACTCTCAAAAATGAATAAATGTGGAAAAAATTTAAATCAAAAAAGAGAGAAAAAGACAAAATGTATATAGTGAAAGCTTAATATGAGATGGTTTAATATATGTATATATTGTGAAATCATTACCATAATTAAGTTAATGAACACATTTATCACCTCACATAATTACCTTTTTATTTTGGTGTAATAAGAGAACTTAAGATCTACTCTCCAAGCAAATTTCAAGTGTACAATGCAGTATTATTAACTCTAGCCACTATCCACTATGTTGTACACTAGATCCCCAAACTTACTTGTGAAATAACTGAAATGTTGTGCCCTTTGACCAAAATTTCCCCATTCTTCCCACCCCCTGGCCTGTGTTAACCACTGTTCTACTGTCTGGTCCTATGAAAGCAGTTTTTTTTTTTTTAGATTCCTCACATTTGTTAGGATGGCTATTATAAAAAAAAATAAGAGATGGTGAGGGAGGGTAGAAAAAGGAACACAGTGTACACTATTGATAACAATGTAAATTCATATAAACATAATGGAAAATAGTATTAAATTCTTCAAAAAATTATAAATAGTAATAACATACAATCTACCAATCCAACTGCTGAATATATATCCAAAGGAAATAAAATTTAAAATATTTTATATATAATAAGAAAAACCATACTGAAGATTAAAAACAAATTCCAAGTAGCTCATGTATCAAAGAAAACTTAATAGTAAAAATACTTAGAACTAAATTATTTTTAAAACATTATAAACTCAACAGACCCCTTATTGACAGCAGTCTCATGGATGCCTGAGTGAGTGAGTGCGAACTGGGACCAGGGACTTTAGGGGAGGCAGCTCTGGCCCAAAGGGGAGCGGAGAGACAAAGGGCCCAGAGGCGTGGCGCTGGTCCAGTAGAAAGCCATGGGTTCTCAGGTGCACAGTTCCACTGACAGCGCAGGGCGGCTGTGAGTCCAGAGGCCAATAAATCTGTGGGGAGCTGCACGCGTGGGGCTGCCTTGTGTCCAGAGGTGGACAGACCTTTGGAGACACGCGGCACTGCTGGGCAAGGCAGCAGGGAGACCAGGGGGAGAGAAGTAGAGACTGAACAACTCATAGTATAATCTCTGGAGAGGGGAGACCTAGCCCGGGACTGAGAGTCACTGAGTGTGGAGAAAGAAATCCGTCCCCCTCAGCGGACTTGTTCTCCCTTGGGCCTGGGAGCTGGCCTAATTCAGGCAGAGCCAGGGGAAAAAATTGACTTCACTCACAATGCCCCTACTCAGTCCTGCCCAGAAAGCCACCCTCCTGCAGGAGATTTTAACTGTGGTGGCAAGTGCATGGGCAAGAACTTAGAAACGGGGTTGAACTTAAAAAACAGAAACAATTAGACCCGCCCGAGGCACAAGGAGATTGGACTAAAGAGAATGGCTGGCAATGCATGGTCTGAGGGGGGCTTGGGGCGCCCCCATTCTTCATCTCCCTGCATCCACTAAGGCGGGGCTTCAGAGAGCAGCCCCTGAGACCTGACCTACCTACACCAAGTCAATCTCATCTGCACAGGAGAGCTGCTGTGTTTTTGCTTATTACTTTTGATTTTTCTTAATATTTTTACTTTTTAATTTTTCCCCTGTTTTCTCTTTTCTCTTTTCCTATTTCCTCCTTTTCTCCCTTTCCTCCTGGAGTCTGGGAAAGACCAACATTTAGGCACTGCTGTGCTTAGATCAACACTTACCATCCAGATAGTTTTTCCTTTATCTCATCCTTATCTCCCCCCTCCTCAGGTTTTAAGCTCTCAGACTGTCTTTATCTCCAGCTATCGCTGTCCCCTCCTGTCCCCGCCTGCTTCTTATTTCTTTCTTTTCCCATTCCTTTTCTTTCTTGTTCTTTTTTTTCTTTCCCATTTAAGTTTGCTTCTTTACTTGTTCTGTCAGTACATTTGTGTCCTTGCGTTCTCTCTGTGTTTGTCTGTCTGTTTTCCTTTTCATGGCCACCTCAAGAAACAACCCAAAGCACACATAGAGAAAAGTCCCAAATATTGCTGAGTAGGGAAATAAATTAATCAGAGGCATAAAAGAGAAACCAAGAGACACCATTTAAAGAACAT
The DNA here is from genome assembly GCA_004023845.1 of Helogale parvula. Lineage (NCBI taxonomy): Eukaryota > Metazoa > Chordata > Mammalia > Carnivora > Herpestidae > Helogale > Helogale parvula. The sequence continues at coordinate 25,541 of PJEM01013024.1, forward strand.
CTCTGGAAATCAGATTATAGAGAGTCAAAGAGTCTCCTTCAATAGAGAAATACTAATAGATGCACAGTACAGAACGAGCTGTTAAAACTGAAAAGAGACAAAAAGCTAGCCAAAATGACGAAACAAAAGAACTCTCCTCTAAAGAAACCCCAGGAAGAAATTGCAGCTACAGAACTGCTCAAAACAGACATAAACAACTTCACTGAACAAGAATTTAGAACAATTGTCTAAAATTAATCACTGGATTTGAAAAAACCATCTGAGAAACTATTGATATACAGACTAGGAATATAGCTGTGACGAGTTTAAAAAAAAAAGGCTATAAATGAGGTGAAAAATAAGAGTGGACGCTACCACTGCACGGACTGAAGAAGCAGAGAGGAGAATAGGTGAATTAGACACTGTTATAGTAAAAGAGGAAGGCTGGAAAAAGAGATACTGATACATGAGCACAAAAGGAGAATGAGAGACCTGAGTGATAAAATCAAATGGAACAATGTCCTTATCATAGGAATTCCTGAAGAGGAAAATAAAGACACAGGTCCTGAAGGGGTGCTGGGTCAAATTATACACGAAAATTTCTGCAATCTGGAAAAAGAGAAAGACATTGATTTTCAAGAGACATACCGAACTCCCCTAAGACCTAACGTAAACCAACCTTCAGCACAACATATCATAGTGAAACTGGCAAAATATAAAGATAAAGAGAGACTTCTGAATGCAGCTAGGGAGAAAAGGGCCTTAACATACAAAGGGAAATCTATCAGAGTGGTTACAGACCTATCTACTGAAACTTGGCAGGCCAGAAAGGAATGGCAGGAAATCTTCAATATGATGAATAGGAAGACTATGCAGCCAAGAATTCTTTATCCAGCGAGCCTGTAATTCAAAATAGGAGAGATAAAGTTTTTCCCAAATAAACAAAAGTTGAGAGGATTCATCACAACCAAACCAGCCCTAAAAGAAATCCTAAGATGGACTCTATGAGGGAAATGTAGCAAGAAATATAAGGTACCAGAGACATCACTACAAACATGCACTCTACAGGGAACACCATGAATCTAAACCCACACTTTTCAATAATAACACTGAATATCAATGGACTGAATGCTCCAGTCAAACGACACAAGGTAGAAGAATGGAACAAAAACCAAAATCCATCTGGTTCCTGTCTACAAGACACTCACCTTAGACCTGAAGACACCTTCATATTGGAAGTAAGGGGATGGAGAAAGATCTACCATGTGACTGGAAGCCAAAAGAAAGCTGGAGTAGCCATACTTATATCAGACAACCTGGACTTTAAAATAAATGCAGTAACAAAAGATGAAAAAGGATATTGTATAATAATTACAGGGTCTCTACATCAGGAAAAACTAACAATTATAATCATTTATGCACCGAATTTGGGAGCTCCCAAATACATAAAACAACTAATCACAAACAGAAGCAATCTTATTGATAAGAATGTACTAATTGCAGGGGACTTTAATATCCCACTTACAACAAAGGATAGGTCAACCAGACAAAAAAATCACTAAAGAAGCAGGGGACCTGAATGGCACACTGGAACAGATGGAATTAATACATATATTTAGAAATCTGCATTCTGAGGCTAGGGAATTCACTTTCTTCTCCAGTGCACATGGCACATTCTCCAAGATTGATCACATACTGGGTCATAAAACAGCCTTCCATAAATACAAAAGAATTGACATCATACCATGCACACTTTCAGATCACAATTCTATGAAACTTGAAATCAACGCCAGGAAGAAGTCTGGAAAACCTCCAAAAATATGGAGGTTTAAAACTACCCTACTAAAAAATGATTGGATGAACCAGGCAACTAGAGAGGAATTTTAAAAATATATGGAAACAAACGAAAATGAGAATAGAACAATCCAAACTCTCTGGGACACAGCAAAGGCAGTCCTAAAAGGAAAGGTCATTGTAAGCCAGGCCTATTTCAAGAAACTAGAAAAAGCGCAAACTCAAAACCTAACAGACCCCCTAAGGAAACTAGAAAGGGAGTAGCAAGAGCACCCCAAACCCAGCAAAATAAGAGAAATAATAAAGATCAGGGCAGACTTAAGCAAGAAAGAATCCACAAAAACAATTGAACAGATCAATGCATGCAAGAATTGGTTTTTTTTTAAGTTTTTATGTTTTTTTACCTATTTTTGAGAGACACCGAGAGACAGCGCCAGCAGGGGAAGGTCAGAGAGAGAGAGAGAGAGAGGGACACACAGAATCCGAGCAGGCTCCAGGATCTGAGCTGTCAGCACAGAGCCCAACGTGGGGCTTGAACCCACAAACCGTGAGATGATGACCTCAGCCAAAGTCGGGCTCCTAATCGACTGAGCCACTCAGGGGCCCCAAGAGTTGGTTTTTTGAAAAAAATTAACACAATTGTTAAACCTCTAGCTAGGCTCCTAAGAAGGAAAAGAGAGAACACCCAAATAGACAAAATCATGAATGAAAATGGATCTATTACAACCGATCCCTCAGAAATACAAGCAATCATCAGAGATTACCATGAAACATTATATGCCAACAACTGGACAATCTAGAAGAAATGGACAAATTCCTAAACACACATACACTACCAAAATTCAAATGGGAACACATGGAAAATCTGAACAGACCCATAACCAATGAAGAAATCAAATCAATTATCAAAAATCTCCCAACGAATAAAAGCCCAGGGCTGGATGGATTCCCAGGGGAATTCTATCAGACATTTAAAGCAGAGTTAACACTGATCCCTCTCAAGTTATTCCTAAAAATAGAAATGGAAGGAAGACTTCCGGACTCATTCCACGAAGCACATATCACTTTGATTCCTAAGCCAGACAGAGACCCAACAACAACAACAAAAAAAGAACTACAGACCAATATCCTTAATGAATACAGATATAAAAATACTCAACAAGATACTAGCAAATAGAATTCAACAGCATATAAAAAGAATTATCCATTATGATCAAGTGGGATTCATTCCTGGGTTATAAGGCTGGTTCAGTATTTGCAAATTCATCAATGTGATACATCACATTAACAAAAGAAAAGAAAAAAAATACATATGATCCTGTCGATAGACGCTGAAAAAGCATTTGACTATGTGCAACATCCTTTCTTAATAAAAACCCTAGAGAATGTCAGGAAAGAAGGAACTTACTTAAACATTATAAAAGCTGTTAATGAAAAGCCCACAGCCAATGTTATCCTCAATGGGGAAAAACTGAGAGCTTTCCCCCTGAAATCAAGGACACGACAGGGATGTCCACTCTCAGTACTGTTGTTTATCATTGTGTTGGAAGTCCTAGCATCAGCAATAAGACAACAAAAGGAAATAAAAGGCATCAGATTTGGCAAAGAAGAAGTCAAACTTTCACTTTTCGTGGATGACTTTACATGGAAAACCCAATCGACTCCCCCAGAAGACTTCTAGCACGGACCAGTGAATTCAGTAAAGTTGCAGGGTACAAAGTCAATGTACAGAACTTGGTTGCATTCTTATACATCAAAAATGAAGCAACAGAAAGAGAAATCAAGGAACAGTTCCCATTCACAATTGCACAAAAAAACATAAAATACCTAGGAATAAACCTAACCAAAGTTGTAAAAGACCTGTATGCTGAAAACTATAGAAGACTTATGAAAGAAATTGAAGAAGACACAAAGAAATGAAAAAATATTCTGTGCTCATGGATTGGAAGAGTAAACATTGTTAAAATGTCATTATTACCCAAGCAATTTACACATTCAGTGCAATCCCTATCAAATCGGCACCAGCATTCTTCTCAAAGCTAGAACAAACTATCTTAAAATTCGTATGGAACCACAAAACACTCTGAATAGCCAAAGTGATGTTGAAGAAGTAAACCGAATTGGGAGGCATCATAATCCCAGACTTTAGCCTCTACTACAAAGCTGTAAACATCAAGATAGTATGGTACTGGCACAAAAACAGACATTGAAGAAGGGAATAGAATAGAGAGCCCAGAACTGGACCCAAAAGCGTATGGCCAATTAATCTTTGACAAAACAGAAAGAGTATCAAATGGAAAAAAGACAGCCTCTTTAACAGGTGGTGTTGGGAGAGGTGGACAGCAACATGCAGAAGAATGAAATTAGACCATTTATATTTATAAAAATAAACTCAAAATGGATAAAGGTCCTAAATGTGAGACAGGAAACCATAAAAACCCTAGAGGAGAAAGCAGAAAACAGCCTCCTTAACCTCACTTTCAGTAATTTCTTCCTCGACTCATCCCCAGAGGCAAGGGAATAAAGAACAAAAATGAACTACTGGGATACATCAAGATACAAAGCTTCTGCACTGCAAAGGAGACGATAAAAAAAAAACTAACAGGCAACTGACAGAATGGGAAAACATAGTGGCAAATGGCATATCAGATAAAGGGCTAAAATCAAAATCTACAAGGAACTCACCAAACTCCATACCCAAAGAATGAATAATCCAGTGAAGAAATGTGCAGAAGACTTGAACAGACACTTCTCCAAAGAGGACATCCAGATTGCCAACGGGCACATGAAATGATGATCAGCATCACTCATCATCAGGGAGATACAAATCAGAACCACACTGAGATACCACCTCACTAAGGTCAGAGTGGCTAAAATGAACAAATCAAGAGACTATAGATGCTGGCGAGGATGTGGAGAAACGGGCACCCTCCTACACTGCTGGTGGGAATGTAAACTGGTGCAGCCGCTCTGGAAAACAGTATGGAGGTTCCTCAAAAACTATAGATAGAACTCCCCTCTGTCCCAGAAATAACACTGCTAGGGATTTACCCAAGGGATACAGAAGTGCTGATGCATAGGAGCACATGTTCCCCAATGTTCTTAGTGGCACTTTCTACATTTGCCAAATCATGGAAAGAGCCTAAATGTCTCTCACCTGATGAATGGATCAAGAAGATGTGGTAAATATATACAATGGAGTACTACATGGCAATGAGAAAGAATGAAATATGGCCATTTGTAGCAATGTGTATGGACCTCGAGGGTGTCATGCTAAGCGAAGTAAGTCAGGCAGAGAAGGACAGATACCATATGTTTGCACTCATAGGTCTAACAGGAGAAAACTAACAGGACCATCGGGAGGGGAAGGTGGAAAGAGAGTTGGGGAAAGTGAGGGACACAAATGATTAGAGACTAATGAATACTGAAAATGAACTGAGGACTGCAAAGGGAAGGGGAGTGAGGTAGGGGGTAATGGTCATGGAGTGGAGCACTTTTGGGGAGAAGCACCTGGTGTTATGTGGAATCCAATTTGACAATAAACTATTATAAGTTAAAAAGAATGAAATAAAATTATGTAAATTAAAAAACATTCTACACTCAAACACATGCATATACCTAAAGTAATATTTTATATACATTTCCATAGTCTTAAATTTCTATACTATGAATGAAGAGTTATTGAAAATAATTACTAAGCCATTATTCTCAAGTGCTTAGAAAAAGAATAACAAAATAAATAAAAGGAAAATAATATTTAATGAAATAGAAATATATGCGATGTATAAGTTGATATTTTGATAATATTTTCATGACAAAATTTAATGGAATTAAGAAATAAAAGAAAGAGAAAAGGAACAAATAAGTATTAGTAATCAGAGAAAGTGTACAGAAATAATATTAGGAAATAAAAGTGAAGTATAACCATAGGAAAGCCTAGGTGGCTCAGTCATTAAATGTCAGACTTTGACTCAGGTCATGATCACAAGGTTAGTGAGTCTGAGTCCCATGTAGGGCTCTGTGCTGACAGCTCAGAGCCTGGAGCCTGCTTTGGCTTCTGTCTCTTTCTGTCCCTCCCCTGCTGGAGCTCTGTCCCTGTCTCTCAAAACTGTTTAAAAACATTAAAATAATTTCTTTAAAAGCGGAGTATATCTATAGATGTTCATATTAACTTTTTGTATTTAAAACTTTTTGACAGTAAATTTGAAAACTTAAATGAATAAATTTATAGAAAAATATAATTTATCAAAACTGACATAAGAAGAAAGAGAAGACCTGAATTGCCCTATAGCCATTAAACTAATTTGATTGACAGTTAAAAAAAATCTTGCAATGGAAAAAAATATACTCGTCTCTAAAATATTTCTAGAGAAATTCAAGAAATGCAGTATCTCAGTCTTACTCAAACCCTTCCATAAAATAATGAAAGAAAAATATTCCTAATTTATTTTACATGGCTGACTTGGTACTTATATCAGAGGAAAAAAAAAACTAGTTCAAAAGACCTGTATGATTTTGATAAAACTTTACTTTGTTTCACAACTTTACAAAAACAAGAATGTTGATCCTCATTATATCAATTATCTAAATTTTATCTGAGAACTTTATTTTTCAAATACGGGAATATGAGGTGTCTGGATGGCTCAGTTGGTCAAGTGACCAACTCTTGATTTTGGTTCAAGTCATGATCTCACAGTTCCTGGGTAGAAGCCCCAAGTCTGGCTCTGGACTAACAGAATGGAGCCTGCTTGGGATACCTTCTCTCCCTCTCTCTGCCTCTCCCCCATGCTCGCTCGCAAGCTCTATCTCTCAAAATAAATAAACATTTAAAAAGTAGGGGAAGGGACACTTGGGTGGTTTAGTTGGTGAAAGCATCAGACTATAGATTTCAGCTATGGTCATAATCTTGTGGTTTGTGAGTTCAAGCCCCACATCAGGCTCTACCTGGAAGTTTGGAGTCTGTTTGAGAGTCTCTCTTTCTCTCTCCCTCTCTCAGCCCCTCTCCCCACCCTCTTTCTATCTCTCTCTTAAAGTAAATTTTTTAAAAAAAAATCTTAAAAACATTTTTTAAATAGAGGAAAGAAAAATAATTTTAAATTGTAAACTTGAAACCTAGTTCCAGTCTGGGGATTCCTATAATAGTGAACTAAAATAATCACCATGTGCTTTAACTAGAAAATGGTGATTAGTTCCCCTCTTTCCCCCTCAGTGATTAGTTCAATCCTTTAGTACTATTCTTTTGAAGCTCACTTCCTTCCATTGGCTCCTGCTTTCACTTCCTTTTTTATAGATTATATAGAGGCTATTGAGTCTAAAATCTCTCATTAGTATTTCCTCCCTGACTGTTATAATTTATTTATATCTTAGAATATAATTAGTGTCTCTCTTTACAGAAAAAGCAACTAAGATAACCCTACCTATGCTGTTTCCCATCTTCTCCAACACTTCATTCCATTAATTATTCCCATTTTGGCCTATAACTTCAATATTTCTCTTTGCCTTTATTATTTTTGCTCCACAATTTCAGCTCACAAACCATTTTCCATTTACTCATTTAGGTAAATTAAAACCTGGGAAAAGTTCTTGACTCCACCTTGCTCTTCCCCCTTCCTCTCCAAATATACACAAAACCCAAGTCTTGTTGCCAATTTTGTTTACTGAATTATTCTTACATTTTTCCCTTTCTTTCCAGTCTCACAACTACAGTCTTGTTGCAGGCCTTCACTTCTAGATTGGTACAGTGCCACCTAACTCAGAGTATAGTCCAGAAGAAAAGCATAGATCTTAGAGTCAGGCTGTGTTCAGATGCCGACAATATATTTTACTATTATTTTAACTTTGGGGAAGCTAATCTCTCTAAAGCTTATTTTCCTCAGCTATAAAATGGAAATGATAATGCTTGTTCTTAAGTGTTATTGTGGTGAATAAGTGATATTATGCATATGAAGCATTTAACACTATGCCTTGCTTATAGTAGGCACTCCAGGAATATTAATTCTCTCTCTCTCCTTATAGCTTATTTTTCCACAGTCTTTTTTCTAGACTGCTATGAAAATGACTATAACAAAAATCTGATCATGTCACTTTCCCAATAAAAATCCCTCAGTGGTGTTAATTTGCTCAGATATTAAACTTCAAATTATATTAAAATGGAATATAAAACTTTTCATTGGTTCACCCTCTACCCCTGTTTTCACTTTAGCCTCAAATTTATGAGCTCCTTGAATACACAAACCAAATTTGTCTTATCCATCTTTAAATCCCTAAGATCTAAGAATAGTGCTAGGTTCAAAATAAATACTGCTAAAATATAATTAGTGCTCATTCACATACTTGTCTAAATTTTTAATGAAATTCACTTCACAGCTTTATGTAAAATGATTGATATTTGGAAATACTTTGAGTGGATTTTGCCATTAAGTTAACAAAAATGACATTTTTATTTTGACAAATTTGTTTTTGAAATCATAAGCATCACACGTGCTATATCCTCTGTTAAAATTCTTTCCTTTCACTTACACTTACACTTTCACCTAACTAACTTCTTAGTGCTCCTTATACCTCAGTTTAACTTTTTCAGAAAGACCTTCCCAAAGTCCTAAAACTAGGTTGGCTCCACCTGTAATATGCTCCTACTGCAATCTATGTATTTTCCTTCATTACACTATTGATACTTTGGGATGTCTACCCCAACAACTATTTTGTTTTTCATTATATCCATAATACATGAAGAGTCCCTGGGGCATAGTAGATGATTAATAAGTACTTGTTGAATGAATTCATGCTATTAACATTTCATGTTTTCTTTTTGAATTGATAATAAAATATGTTCATGTTACACTTTTATGAAGTATTTATTATATAAACCATCACATTAAACACCACAGCATCCTAATGAAGACAGAAGAAACAGACTGACTTCATTGCATTTCTTCTCCTCTGCTTCTGTAAATTATGAGGTGAACATTGCTACCATGACATTCTGTCATCTTGAATTAATATGGCCTGAGATATCTGTTTATTTATTTCTTCTGTTTTGTATCAGGTTCTAACATCTGAAAGAGCTCTCAGACCAAAATCAGGAGTGTGAAGGATTTATACTGCTTAATGTAACTTATTCATATCAGTTAGAAGTAGCAAGCTGCTATCCTCCATTCTCTGTCTCAGATCAACCCCTCCAGGAAGACTTCCTTGAGCCTGAACCCAACAGAATTAATGATATTTTTATCTGGGCTATATTGGAACTTTGTGCATACTTGTGATATTTCACATATTATTTTGTCTACATCACTTAATACTATTTGTTAGATTGTGATCTGCATGAGGATAAGTACTTATCTTTATTCATTTCTACATGTCAAATGTCTAGCACTGTGCCTTCTACACAGTAGATGATCACTTCACAATTAATGAATTACTAAAGTAGATTAACATACTTACTTGGTTACATTTAATTCTCATATAATGAAAAATGGCTGGGTAAGTTTGTGGTGGCGGCAATGGTAGTTATTACCTTGAGAAATGAATGAAATCAAGACTCCTAGTTAAAATATAATAGTAAGAAAATAAAGTTTTAAAATGTTGGATACCAAGGAGGTTTAGGTTAAATGGTGAACTGTGTGTGTGAATCTAATTTTAATTCCTCCAAATCCCATTAAAAATTCAGAGAAAATTGTTTTTAAAAGCATAAACCCCAAAGGCTGAGAAGAACATTAGATAACACCAATGCAATTCTTGAAGGGAAAAACAGATGGATTAATGTTAGTTGATTTAGCAAACCTGAGATGGTAGAGACCCTAGCCAGCAGCAGAGAATGCAAGGAAGTAAATCAATTTACAATTCAGTATCTCCATAAGATTCAAGAATTGACAACACTAAGTACCTTTGAAACCAAGAGTTATGGGAAAGAGATAAAATTAGGAGGTTTGGGTGAAACATTTGAAAAGCAGTTTAATCTAGAAAAATCCTCTCCTTCATTCCACATAGCTATGTAACTGCCTTTCTCCTACCTCCAGGGAACTCCGGATATTTTTTCCAGCTATGAGTAAAAAGCAGATCACTGAACAGGAAGACACCAGGCACAGTGGACCTTGACACTACCTTAAACAAGGAGATCAAGCAACCACATGCATAATTAATAGAATGCTTCCTCCACTAAGCTTGCAGAACACTAGCAGCCAGTCAATTCTCCATCCTCCAAACAAGAGATTGGAAGCATCTGTGAAGAACCTGATGAACCCAAGAAAAAATAAATTAATGTGCAGATGTCAGGGCTTACAAATAAATAGTCTGCCCACACACGTAGTAAACAAGCTATATCCTAAGCTCTGAGATATAATCAGCACTCTCAAACATGAACAAACAGCCAAGGATTAATAAACCCTAAGGAAAGTATACAACATATGTCATAAATTGTAAATAAGGATAAAAACTACAAAACAAATAGAATGTATAAAAAATAAAATATAAAATACGGAAAAAAAAAGAAACTTGAAGAAAGTGAAGGCTATACAAGGAGAAGAAAAATGAAAGACAATAAATGATATACTCCAAAAGATAAGGTATTGCGTACATATGAAACAAGAACAGACACTTTAAAAAAGTACATTCAGGGGTGCCTGACTGGCTCAGTTGGTTAAGCATCTGGCTCTTGATTTCTGCTCAGGGCATGCTCTCGCAGCCATGAGATCAAGCCGCATGGAGCCTGCTTGAGATTTTCTCTCTACTTCTCCTTCTGCCCCTCCCCATTCTTTCTCAAAATAAATAAATAAATAAATAAATAAATAAATAAATAAATAAAAGGCATATTTGGAGAGCAAAGATAAAAGAACTATTGGAAATCAAACAATAGCAGATAGAGATGTTTTAGGTAATTTATTTTATTATTTTTCTGAGTTTCTGATGTTCATGGTAATTGCAAATTTTAATATTTGTAAATTGATTATTCATTCTCTCATTATAAATAAGTATTCCCATTTTACCTATCATTTATTTTTGTTTTGTGATTTTGTGTTCATTTTCCTGAGGTGGACTCCCAAAATTGTACAGAAACTTCAAACCCTTCAAAACTTGACTGCCAAAACGGCAAATTCTTGTTTTCAGCTGCTCACATCAAAACTATTGGAGTTATTCTTTACTTCCCCTATTTCTCTCACATCCCACATACAGTCTGTCAGGAAATCTTGTTGGCTCTGACTTCAAAATATATACATAATCTTACCACTACTATGAACCTAGTCCAAACCATTATCATTTGCCTAGATTCTTGCAAGAGCTGTTTAACCTTTCTCCTTGCATTCACACATCTTCTCACTGTGTATTCTCAACTTAGAACCTATGTCAGATAATATCATTCCTCTGCTCAAAACCTTCCAATATTACTTCATTCACTTGAACTGCCTCTACATTTCTTCTCTGACCTCCCATGAAACTATTTTCTCTTTGGTTCAATCTGATTCAGTCACACTAACCCGTTTGCTATCCCTAAAATATACTAGGCATAAGGCTCCTACCTTAAGGCCTTTATAGTAACTGTTCATTCTTCTTGATATGCTCTAGATATCTACAAGAAAATCTCCCTAACCTCCTTCTAGTCACTGTTTATACATTATTTTCTCAAGAATGCCTATCTTGACCATCTCATTTAAAATTCCAACCCAATCTACTCCTGTGCTCTGGTCTGGTAGTGTCAACCTTCCTTTCTCTGCCCTCTTAGTTTAAGAACACTTTTTACCTTCTAACATATTTTATAAAATGTATTTATTATTCTTGTAGTTCATTGTATGTCTACTGCCAATAGCTATAAAAGAGTAGACATTTTGTTTTCTTCATTAATATATTATATATCTTTATATATCAATATATTGCATATAATTACATATGATATATCAACCTAAAATAGTTTCTAGCACATAGAAGATACTCAGTAAATATGTGATGAACATGAAAATAATATACAGGTATATGAAAATATCCATAGATGTACATACATGCATCTATATTCTGTGAAGATGTAACTTTTCATGCACACACCCATATATACATATTGTACAAGCATATGATATTCCTGGAAGGATACACAAGAAACAAATAACACTGAATACTTCTGAAAAGAGGGACTGGGTAATAGGAAAAGAGGGTAGAAAGAATGTTTTTCACCATATGCCCTTTTGTACTGTTCAAAATTTGACCCATATGAAAGAACTACATTTTTCATAAAAGAATTTTAAAAACTTAAGGTGAATTTTGTAGCAACGGTTTAACCCAAAGTAGGACCCCAGAAATATTATGGTTTTGTCAAACTCTAAGTTTTTATTATTATGTAAAAATTGCCAAAGTTTTTCTTAACACATATGTAGATTTAATGAGTCACTGAGAAAAACTGAGCACTAAGTCCTTAAAAGCTTAGGTACAATAAGATAAACATGGACTTGGAAATAAGGTAAGTGAAACACTAACACAATTCAATATATATTGATAAATGAAAAAGAAAAAATCAAATAGAAATGAGACCTAAGATGGCAGTGTAGTAGGAGGACCATAGGCTTGTCTTGTCCCTCTAACACAGCTACATAACTATCAAATCATTCGGGATACCCAAGAAAGTGAGCAAACTGCACAACTAGAGGGAGACAAACGGCCACATTGAGGAAGGCAGGAAGTGTGGAGATGTGGTTTAGGGGTGAAACGGAATATAGGTACTGTAGAGGGAGAGAATCCTAGTCCCAGAGAATGGTTGAATGCACAGGGATACACACAAGGCAAACACTTCTGGAAACCCATTAGCTAGGAAAATGAAAGGAGCTGAATTTTGAGAGGTTTTTCAATTAACAATATTCAAAGACTAGAAGGCAGAAAAGCAACCTTATGACAAACTATGTGATCTAAGGATCCCTAGAGGTGCATGGGGGAGAGAGTCTTCACTCTTCTTGGAGTGCATCTGTTAAAGATGGCATTCCCAGAGTCACCTGCTAAGGACAAAAGAGCCCATGGGTGCCTTCCCGCCCCCCCCCGCCCCACCCCTCAACCTAAGAGCAGAGAAGCCTATTGAGGGAAGCTAACTTGGACACTGGCTGCTTAGCAGGCTTTGCTTCAAAACCCATATCCCACACTCTGGCACAAAGACCTTTCTGGTCAAACCTGCATCAGTCCCTGTGTGGCAAGACCCTCCCTTAAAACAGCAGTGCAGTTCCCTGCCACACCATGTTCCTAAACTTTGGAATTTTAAAGATAGCAGGCTTGGCTGGGATAGAGCCCAAATTGCACTGCACTGCTCCAGGCAGGCAAGCAACCTGGAAACAGACAGTATGAAAACAGTGATCAAAAAAATGCTGGGGAGGCATCAAGGGAGATTATTCACTCTTCTGGGAGTGCTTTCTTGAGAGTGACAAGAACATACTCTGAGTCTACAAGAACAAAGGAGGAGGCTGGTGCCATTCCTTTCCCTGCCCTCAGCATGAACCAACTTTAGTAAATAACACAGCATCAACACTGGTTATCTAACATGCTCACCCCCAAGTCCCATGTCCCTGCACTCTGCTGGTACTGCTTTTCTTGGGCAAGTGTGCTTACAGACCAGTGAAGCAGGCCCCTTCCCCAGAAGGCCAGCAGAATCATCTGCACACACCACACCTACTAACCATAGATTTCTGCAAGGCATAAGTTCTGGCATGAGGTCTCACTTAACAATCTGACCAGAGCACACCTAGATAAAACTCATTACATGCTGCCTCAGGTCCAAATACTATCCACTACAGATAAGGAGACCTTCTGAAGATGACCAGACAGAGTGATAAAGCAGCCAAAACACAGCAGCAGAGTGATGCAGCAAAACCCAGAGACATTCCCAAGCAACGGTCCCTGGACACTATAGGGCCTCTTCTTCATAAAGCCATAACTTGAAAGAGGAGTAAACATAACAGGCTTTTCTAACACAGAGAAAACAGAGACCTAGACAAAATGCCAACATGGAGAAATTCATCCTGCCCCCCGCCCCAAAAAAAAAACAAGAAAGTCATGGACAGAGATCTAAGTGAAAAAGATATAAGTAACATGTCTGATGGAGAATTTATACCAACACTCATAAGGCTATTTGCTGGACTTGAAAAGGCATGGAAGACATCAGGATATCCTGTTTAAAAAATCAGTCAGAAATGAAAACTGCAGGGGCACCTGGGTGGCTGGTAAGTGCCACCTTCAGGTCAGGTTACTATATCACAGTCTGTGAGTTCAAGCCTCGCCTCAGGCTCTATGTTGACACCTCAGAGCAGAGAGACTGCTTCAGGTCCTGTGTCTCCTTCTCTCTCTGCTCTTTCCCTGCTGTTCTCTCTCTTCTTTCTCTCTCTCTCTCTCTCTCTCTCTCTCTCTCTCTCTCTCTCTCTCTCTCTCTCTCTCTCCCTCCCTCTCTGTGTCTCAAAAAAAAAGAAGAAGAAGAAAAATAAAAACTGCAATACCTGAGATTCAAAACCATCTGGATGTATTGACCACAAATATGGAAGAAGTAGAGGAGTGAATAAATCATTAAGAAAGAATAATGGAAAATAATGAAGCTTAACAAAAAAGAGAAAGAACAATGGATCATGAAACTAGACTTAGGGAATTCTGTCTCCATCAAACATAGTAACATTCATATTACAGGAATGCCAGAAGGAAAAGAGAAAAGAAAGGGGGAAAGGGGGCAGAAGGCTTATTGAGGAAATTATAGCTGAAGATTTCTCTAATATGGAAGAAGGAAATAGACATCCAAATCCAGGAGATACATAGAACTCCTATAAAAATCAACAAATCAGGCCAATATCAGGACATATTGAAGTGAAATTTGCAAAATATAGTGATAAATAAAAAAAATCGTAAAAGCAGCAAGACAAAAGAAATCCCTAACTTACAAGGGAAGACCCATAAGACTAGCTGAAAACCTCTCCACAGAAAGGTGGCAAGCCAGAGAAGAGTGGCATAATATATTTAATGTACTGAATGGGACAAATATGCAAAAAATAATACATTATCCAGTAAATCTAACATTGAGAACATAAGAGATAGTTTCCCAGACAAACAAAAGGTAAAGGAATTCCTGACCATTAAATAAACCATGCAGATATATTAAAGGAGATTCTTTGAATGAGAATGAAAGACCAAAAATGACAAAAACTAGAAAGAAACAGAAAAATCTTCAGAGACAACAATAAAATAAGTAATAAAATGACACAAAATAATATCTATCAATAATTGATCTGAATGTAAATGAAGTAAATGCTCCAATCAAAACATATATGGTGTCAGAATAAATAAAAACACAACTCAGCTCTATGCCGCCTACAGGAGACTCATTTTAAACCTAAAGTCACTTACAGATTAAAAGTGAGTGAATGTCATTACTACCCAAAGCAATCTACACATTCAATGCAATCCCAATCAAAATTGCACCAACATTCTTCTCAAAGCTAGAACAAACTACCCTCAAATTCCTATGGAACCACAAAAGACCCCAAATAGCCAAAGTTATATTGAAGAAGAAAACCAAAATGGGAGGCATCACAATCCCAGACTTTAGCCTCTACTACAAAGCTGTCATCATTAAGACAGTATGGTATTGGCACAAAATCAGACACATGGACCAATGGAATAGAGTAGAGAATCCAGAACTGGGCCCACAAATGTACGGCCAATTAATTTTTGACAAAGCAGGAAAGAGTATCCGATGGAAAAAAGACTGCCTCTTTAGCAGGTGGTGCTGGGAGAACTGGACAGCAACATGTAGAAGAATGAAACTAGATCACTTTCTTACACCATACACAAAAATTAACTCCAAATGGGTGAAGGACTTGAATGTGAGACAAGAAACCATCAAAATCTTCAAGGAGAAAGTAGGAAAAAACCTCCTAGACCTCCATCGCAGCAATTTCCTACTCCACACATCCAAAAAGGCAAGGGAAATGAAAGCAAAACTGAACTCTTGGGACTTTATCAAGATAAAAAGCTTCTGCACTGCAAAGGAAACAATCAAGAAAACTAATAGGTAACCAACAGAATGGGGAAAGATAGTTGCAAATGACATATCAGATAAAGGGCTAGTATCTAAACTATACAAGGAACTCACCAAACTTCACAGCCACGAAACAAATAATCCAGTGAAGAAATGGACAGAAGACATGAACAGACACTTCTCCAAAGAGGACATCCAGATGGCCTACAGGCACATGAAATGATGCTCAACATCACTTATCATCAGGTAAACACAAATCAAAACCACACTGAGATACCACCTCATGCCAGTCAGGGTGGCTAAAATGAACAAATCAAGAGACTATAGATACTGGTGAGGGTGTGGAGAGACGGGCACCCTCCTACACTGTTGGTGGGAATGTAAACTGGTGTAGCCACTCTGGAAAACAGTGTGGAGGTTCCTCAAAAAACTATCCATAGAACTCCCTTATGACCCAGCAATAGCACTGCTAGGAATTTACCCAAGGGATACAGAAATGCTGATGCATAGGAGCACATGTACCCCAATGTTCATAGTAACAATGTCAACAATAGCCAAAACATGTAAAAAGGCTAAATGTCCATCACCTGATGAGTGGATCAAGAAGATGTGGTATATATAGACAGTGGAGTACTACATGGCAATGATAAAGAATGAAATCTGGCCATGTGTAGGAAAGTGGATGGACCTTGAGGGTGTCATGCTAAGCGAAATAAGTCAGGCAGAGAAGGACAGATACCATATGTCTGCACTCATAGGTCTAACAGGAAAACAGGAGAAACCTAATGGAGGACCAGGGGGAGGGGAAGAGGGAAAGAGAGTTGAGTAGAGAGAGGGATGCAAAACTTGAGAGACTATTGAATGCTGAAAATGAACTGAGTGTTGAAGGGGAAGGGGGAGGGTGGAAAAGAGGTGGTGATGATGGAGGGCACTTGTGGGGAAGAGCACTGGGAGTTGTGTGGAAACCAATTTGACAATAAACTATTTTTTAAAAAAGTGAGTGGATGAAGAAAGTGTGGGGATGGAAAATTTATCATGCTGATGGGTGTCAAAACAAAGCCAGAGTAGCCACACTTGTATCAGACAAAAGAGATTTTAAACCAAAGACTATAACAAGAGATGGAGAAGGGTGCTGTATCATAATAAAGAGAGATATTCAACAAGAAGATCTAACAATTGTAAATATGTATTCCCCCAACTTGGAAGCCCTCAAACATATAAAACAATAACAAACACAAATAAACTCATTGAAAATAATACAATATTAGTAGGAGACTTTGACATTTCACTTACATCAATGGACATATCACCTAAACAAAGAATAAACAAGGAAACAATGGCTTTTAATGACACTTTTCACCATATGCACATAACAGATATATTCAGAACATATCATCCTAATGTAGCAGACTGCAGATTCTTTACAAGTGCACATAAGACATTCTCCAGAACAGATCAGAAACTAGGTCACAAATCAAAACTCAAAAAGTACAAAAAGATTGAGATCATACCATGCATTTTTTTCTGCCCACAATGCTATGAAACTTGAAGTTAACCACAAGAAAAACTTTGAAAATAACACAAATACATGGAAGTTAAACAACATGCTACTAAACGGTGAGTGGGTCAACCAAGAAATTAAAGAAGAAATTTTAAAAATACATGGAAATGAATGAAAATGGAAACATAATAGTCTAAAACTTTGGGATGCAGATAACTTCATCATAAGAAGGCAGTACATAGCAATACAGGTCTACCTTGAGAGAAAGATAAATCTCAAATTAACAGCCAACCCTACATCTAAAAGAGCTAGAAGGAGAACAACAATCAAAGTGTAAAGCTAGTAGAAAGAAGGGCATAATAAAGATTACAACAGTAATGAATGATATAGAAACTAAAAAACAAGCCAATCCTACATCTAAAAGAGCTAGAAGGAGAACAACAATCAAAGTGTAAAGCTAGTAGAAAGAAGGGCATAATAAAGATTACAAC
>PJEM01013025.1:0-17447 GCA_004023845.1 Helogale parvula
AGGCCAGAGAATCAAGAACAAAAATGAACTACTGGGACCTCATCAAGATAAAAAGCTTCTGCAAGGCAAAGGAAACAATCAAAAAAACTAATAGGCAACCGACAGAATGGGAAAAGATAGTGGCAAATGGCGTATCAGATAAAGGGCTAGTATCCAAAATATACAAGGAGCTCACTAAACTCCATACAAGAAAAATGAGTAAAACATTTAGATTAATGTGATAATATAGTCAAGAGATAAGGTGATGAAGAGAAATTCATGGCTGCTTTTGGATATATGGGTGGTGGAGGGGAAGGAGTTTGAGTGATGGCTGGCTATCTAATTTGGGAGACTGAGTGAAGGGTGAAATTGGTTATTGGGGCAGAGACATAGGAAAGATAACTAGTTATTGGGGGAAGATAGTGTGTCCAGTTTGAATCTGGCATGGCTGGGCACATCCAAAAGGAGGTGCCTAGTTGGTGGTTGGATGTACATGTCCGAAGGGAGTGCTGGAGATGGATTTGGGCAGGATACATACATGTGAAAGCAGTCATTCTGTCAGTGCACCCTGAAGCCGTAGAGATGAATGTGATTGCATGACGAGTGGGAGGGAATTAGATCCTGGGAAGTCTTTGAGGAACAACAATGTATAAAGGATTGGTCAGAGGAGAAAAATCTGTTACTAAAAATCTATGACTTTAGTCCAGACCTTGCACACATGTTACCTTGACCATTTAAAACTGTTATGTTCTTTTATTTATTTATTTATTTATTTTCCCATAATATTTTATTGTCAAATTGGTTTCCATACAACACTCAGTGCTGTTCCCCATAAGTGCCCTCCACCATCACCACCACCTCTTTTCCCCCCTCCCCCTTCCCCTTCAACTTTTAGATCTATTTTTAAAAGGCTAACTTCTGAAACGAATGAGATAGGATGAACTTTGAGATTTCCTAGCAGAAATGACTAGAAGCCTTGAATGAAGAGAACAAACTTGTTGATCTGCAAAAGGAAAAGTTTAGTGAGTAAAATTAAGCAGGATTTTATGAAATTGGATTTACACAAACTCTAAGGGGCTAATGCTCAATTAAGAAAAAATATGGAAGAAATGGGAACTCTTTACTGAATGAGAAGAATATAGATTGGAAAGGACTTTAGGAGTTGAATCATTTAAATATCTCCTTTTCACATGTAAAAACTGAGACAAAGAGATGGTAAGAGATTTGAACAAATCATAATTGGCTTGTGATTGATTTCCCAGACCAGTGGTTCTCCATGGGTGGTCTGGGGGAACCCTAAGAAACTTTGGGAGGTTTTCAGAGGATGCACAAGCACAAAAACACTTTTATAATAATACTAATATTATTTGTCTTTTTAATTCTTTTTTTCGTGAGTATATCACACATCAAAATGTGTGATGTGTAATGTGTGATATCAAAACAGATCTAACTATAGAAGCAGATATGAGAATCTGTCTTTTAAACCAGAAGTTAAAGAGACCAATAATTATATAAAACAATGCTGTTCCCAAAACTAAATTTTTTCAATGTGGAAAATATAATTACTTTTCATAGAAATGTTATTTATGTTAATGTGTCATATGTTTATTACCATAATTATTATAATAGTCATATTATTATTATAGTAATATAATTAGTGCCCCAAGATCATTGCTATACTAAGATTTCTCAACTTTAATTTCTAATATGGTGAATATTATTTGATATAACCCACTTAAAAAGGCCTGGAGTTCTCACAAAGTTTTAAGAGTGTACAGGGGTTCTGAGACCAAAAAGTCTGAGAACTGATGTCCTAGCTTAGACTGTAAAAAACAGTCATAGGGAAATCATACTGGTAAAAGTAGAAGGCACATACTTTGCCTTTATAGCTCTGGTGACAGAAGGGAGAAAATATGGATTGTTGTAGAAGAAAAGCAAGAAAGACTTCCCTAGAATTAAATGTTTTTCCCCACTTGAACAATTAGATAAATTATATTCGCTCCCCCCACCGAACTTTTTCTCTAGTGGGGGCAATTAAGGCTAGAATACCAGAAAAACTGCATGAGTTCTGGCATCGAGGAGAGCTGACCAATGATGTTAGGAGAGAAGACAAGTCCTCGACAAGTCTCAACACAAAAAAAGTTCCCGGATGCATTATATATGTTCAAAGCTAGGAGGAAACTAGAATAGATGAAGTCTTAGTTAAGAGTAGCTAAAGGTTAGAAGGGAAATTAATTTATTGTAAATAATAAATTAATTGTAACTACACTTTATTGTATTTATTGTAATGTATTTATATTTCTTTAAATCAAGCTTTAAATTTTATATTCTATTAATGTCATCAATATTTATGTTCATGTGTTTTGAGGCACTTTGTTTTTAGAGAAAAGATATAATTGAGTGGAGAGGATGTAATAGTCTTTGACTTGCAGAAGCTTGTGATGGTCAGTGTTCAGACCATAAAGTTGTGACCCAGAAAGTTATTTTAAATTGTAGGTAGTTACTTGGAAGAACTATATTGTCATGTCATGTCATGTCATTCATTCAACAAGTAACTAAATGCATAGTATATGCCAAGCTGTAAAACCATGCCTACAAATGTAGGCCAAATATTATGTGGTTTCAAAAAGGATTTTTCTGAAGCAATATGTGGCACAGCCAAGGGAAGGCTTAGGGACTAGAGATGAGGCTGTCAGTCTCAAACCTGGGGGCGGGGGGCAGATAAAAAATATAACCATAACTAATACCGACTTCCAGTTAAAAGAGGGTAGAAAACAATTTTGAAAGCCCCCTGTGAGGCATGCTTACAGCCAGGATTGTGACCCAAAAATCAACTACCAAGAATAAAAGAAAGGGCCTTTCCAAGGAGTAAAGAGGATAAAGAAAAACATCAGCAAAGACAGAGCTAATGCATAAACCATGGCTTTGAATGGCTAAAGTTTCATGTGGATATCATTTGGTATAATACTGAAAGTTGATTCCTACAGTTGGCCTTGAGTTTTGAAACAGGAGACAGGCAAGCAAAACTTCAAGTCTGTTCGATCCAGAAGGCTTAATTTGAATTTATCAACTCTTCAACATAGTAGGTAAGAAAAATAGTAAGGTTGTACACATTAGAATAAAAACACTTGTTTCTGAGTTTGGGAAGTGACAGGATTCCAGTAGATGAACTATTTCTAAGTTAATAGAACATGAGTAAAGCCAAGTGACTTAGTTAGTGACCTTCTAATTAGAGACATGGAGTATTTTACTACTGGATAAAATATTAGACCCATTTCAAAGTTCCTGGCTGGAGCCCTAGGAAAGTCTACGTTTTGATGGATTTCATTGGTTATCTACTATGCAAAATTTTCCTTTTTAGTTCGAAACCCAGAAGGACAGATAAAGCTCTATTCTAAAGGAGCAGATACTATTCTGTTTGAAAAACTGCACCCATCCAATGAAGATCTTCTGACTTTGACAACAGACCATCTCAATGTAAGTGCCGCTGTCTTAAGTTTAGCACAATGACCCTTTGCCCACTTCCTGTGATTAGGTCTTATTTTAAAAATATAAGCTAAATGATCTGACTTTTGAAATAGAAAGCACAGGAAACTGTGCCAGTGAATGTCTGGAAACGCACATGGACACCCGTCCTGCTGAACGTCTGATCAGTCTTACCACAGATAGATGAACATACAGCACCTATGAAGTAGCCGCTGCATATAGGCACCTGAACTCTGGCCAGGGAAAGGCTCAGGACAAACCTGCTCTATCTCCTCTGCAGTTTGAAGCTTCTTTCCTAGAGACTGGACTGCTTCTGGGAAGAGGAGCAGGACAGTTGCTTTACTTTGGGTTCTGATGTGTTTGACACCAAAGGAATCCCTTATGACTACCCCCAGGAAATAGTTTAGGATTATGCTTAGATGCTTGAGAAGAAAATCACAGCCAACTTTCTCTTCCAGGGGTCCTTCTGATCAGGTCATAAATGATGATGAGTCACTTATGTTCTCTAGGTTGAAGCTACCAAATGCATACAGTCTGAGACTATGCGTGGTATCATTACAAAAGCTTTCTGAAGGGAGCCGGAGTACTCTTGGGCATTTTTTTTTTTTGGCAAAAGAGTAAGAGTCTATGAATTAATATGACCATTAACCTGGTTTAAAACTGAGATTCAGGTGTCTCTTTGATACTTGTTTGAGGTTCCATTTAACCGAGTATGAACTTTAAGGGCAGCTGGTCAAAACTCTCATATCCTCATTGGTTTCTCTCCTTTAAAAAATTATTGAGGATTCATGTTCTTTGTCAAGCCCTATATTTAATACAAAACATTCCCTGGATCTTTAAAAACAAACAAACAAACAAACAAAGCAAAGCAAAACAATACTTTGCCTGACTTTAAGTTTAAAGAATGATGGTTTAGTAATATTGGTTACAAACATAGCTATTGTTTTTGTCTCTCCATAGAGCATTCTTGATTTTCTTTTAATCTCTTCCAGAAGGCCGACATGGTCTTTTTAATTTTTTTTTTATGAAAACAACATTGGAATCATAAGTATCTGATTTTTGCCATTGCTCAAACACCAAAGGCCTTGGATTTTCATATGTTCTCCTTTCATACTAAAATATAGGAAACCTAATTTGGTCTTTTTGCATTTCTATGCACAAGAGATGCTTTTCTAGGTATTATGGATTTGACTTGCTCTTTGCTTCATTTACTTTATTTGCTTTGGCTTTAAATTCTGAGGTTTTCAGTTCATATTTAATAATTGATTTTGAATTGTTTAATGGTAGGAAACGACCTTGCTCTAATGCTCATTTAGGATTAAACTTGTGATTCATGCACTAATTAAATAACTTAAATCATCTGTCCCCTTTTGTAATGCCATCTTAGGGTTGATTCACTGTTGTGCAGAGCAGAGGGAAAGCGCTGGTAATGCCCAGTGTGGTTGCAAGTTAAAGGCAAAGAAGCGTTTCTGTGGGTTAAGAGGACAAAAGATTGTTACAAGGAAGTAACTAGATTTTCAGATCAGTAGGGGACCCAGTGGTGGTCTTGGAAAATGTGATTGCAATGTCCAAAGTGCTACCAATTGCTTACAAGATAAATTTGGATAATTGTTTCTCATGGTCTCTGTGGGTGAAACCACATCATTGTCGTATGCACCGAATTTTCTTTTCATTTACCTAATTAGGGTGTGTCATGGTTTAACTTGTGCCTGATCACAAACCTACACCTTTTCCATAAGCCAAAACACAGCAGAGAAGATATGCTCAATGGCAATGTCCAAGAAAGCAGGAATGCTATAAAAATGCTTACAGTACGGAGTCCCGTAAAATGACCCCTGGAGGCCTAGACGAAGTGGGAAGTTTCCAGCATTTCTGCAAAGCAATCTACATATGTTTCTAGCTATCGTGACTATGTGAGCACTTTAGGAGCTACCAGTCTCCTATTTTTGTTTATTTAGTTTTCCTATTAGAAGGATAAAGCATCAGAGGTATCACCTGAGAGTGTCAGTTTACTGAGATACTGAAGGAAAAGTATCGTTCTTCAATGAATTTGACCGATTATTGTACACTAACTCCATAGAAATGGGTTTATCAAAAATAATTATTAAAAATAGTTGACTTGATATTTTTACAATTTCTAAGAATTTTCATTATTAAAATAAAACTTTAATAGAGCAGAAAATGAAAAGATTTACAGACCATCTGGAATGATGAGTAAAAGTTAGCCACCACTTCTAGTCCTACTTCCCAGAAGTAAACATTTATATTAACTTTTCTGCCTTATTCTCCCCTCTTCCCCTAGAGGTTATCATTACAACCTTAATAATCTTTGACTTCTGTTACCTGACCAGCATTTACTTATTCACCTGTACTTTTTATTATGGAAGACTTCAAGTGTAAGCAGAAGTAGAACTCAGTTAATTTTAGACATAGCTATATTCTTAGGGGGAACATGACAAGACTATTGAAATATCATGCTGCCATCTTTTGAGAGAGCTCCTATCTTTGAGAGCTATGGTTCCTCTGAGGATCCTTTCCTCTCCAGTAGAAGTCGAGCGCCATGTGCCATGAAACAGGCTAGGTCTCTTACAGCCAAGAGTGCTTCCTGCATGTAGGCAATAGGTTGGAACCAGTATATGGTGCTTCACATGGGTATCTCAGGTCATGGGTGTGGTTGATCATTTCTCAACCAGGACACTGCAGCAGACATTTCAGCTGTCTTCAAGGAGAAAGCTAGTTCCCCTGAGTGTTGTGACCGCATAGAAATAAAACACCAAATACAAACATTCTATCCCATTTCCAAGGGGATTAAACAGTTGGGGGTCAGGGTGGCCAAGTAATAGTCGTGGGACAAAATGAATTTAAGGAAAAAACTTCTTACCCATTATTATTGTTGTTGTTATTGCCATGATTATTATTTTTGATGGTTCCTAAATTTGTGTGTGCTCTGGCAGGAATTTGCAGGAGAAGGTCTTCGAACTTTGGCCATCGCATACAGAGATCTGGATGACAAGTACTTTAAAGAATGGCATAAGATGCTTGAAGATGCAAATGCTCTCATAGATGAGAGAGACGAACGGATAGCTGGGCTATATGAAGAAATTGAAAGGGATTTGATGGTATGCATTTAGAAGCATGATGGTTTGTGTTTACAGAAGGGATAGTATGTGTTTAGAGATTTAGCATGGGAATAATCCATTGCTAAATCATCTTGCACACAGCAGATGTCTCCCTTTCAAACACTGAGTCATACTTTATACATTGGTTTCAAGTTTTCCATGTGTGGCCCTAGAGAGCCTAGAGGATTAATTCTACTAGGAGTAACTTACACAGTTGTCTCCTCAAAGTAGAACATAGCAGCATCTTTATTCTTTCTCAGCCTCTGATATGTCCTTGATATTATGTTGTTTTTTTTTTTCTCTGCCTGCTTTATGATCTACCTTTTCAGAGAAGGGACACTTGCCATGAAGAATGACTATAGCTCTAAACCATCCTAGGTCATGAGGTTCTGATGATATCTGTGCTTCCCAGAGTATGATCTACTTTAGAAACTGCTCCTCCCTGAGGCCCCAGTGGCCATTATGCTCATCTATTGTGAGTTACTAAGGAGTATGTTATGTTCATCTCTGGATAAAAGATTCCACAAGAACCTTCACTTTTTTGTTTATGGCATCAAATGGTTTGTTAATTTAGGAGAATGGCTTTACTTTTTTGTGATCCTTAATATGAGATTAGGGCTCTCCTTTGGACCTTTCCATGTTGCTAAATGGGGAAGCATCTGGAAGTTCTTCAGTTCTTAGAAGCTCAGATGGCTTCTAATGGTTTGTGCTAATATGTTATCTGAGCAGATCAAACCCCTCATGTAAACTCTAACTTCCAGGATCTCTGCCATTAACTGGTGTGTCTGTCTCTTGGCTTGATTTGGAAACCTCCTCTTGAGGTCCTTCCCAACCCATCACTGCACATAATAAGATGCTTGCTGTGTCAGTGTATCATAACTTCCATTTTCAGTTCATGTTCCCTGACCTCTAACTCTGTGATTACAAGCCATCCGTATTGTGGGTGTTGTTTGCCTGCATTAACATATGCTATTCTCTATTTTTCAATAAAGCTACTAGGTGCCACTGCTGTAGAAGATAAGTTACAAGAGGGTGTTATTGAAACGATTACAAATTTATCACTAGCCAATATTAAGATCTGGATCCTAACAGGAGACAAACAAGGTAATTTGAAAATGGATGATGATGATGTCTTGAAAAGGGTGTGGGGGACAATAATTTCTTTTCTTTTTTTAATGTTTGTTTATTTTTGAGAGAGAGTTAGAGCCTGAGTGAACAAGGGAGGGGCAGAGAGACAGAGACAGAGGATCCAAAGTGAGCTCTGAGCTGACAGCAGAGAGCCCAATGCAGGGCTCGAACTCACAAACTGGGAGTTCATGACTTGAGCCAAAGTTGGATGTGTAACCAACTGAGTCATCCAGGCACCCTAGACCGGGGGGCAATAATTTCTAAGGTAAAATTTTAACCAGAAAGCTTAATGAATTAGGTATTTGCCTAGTCCTTCACATAGGAAAGAGTAGAAATACAAAAAGGAAAGTGATTACATTACAAAAATTTATTATTTAAAAACAAAAGGAGGGGCGCCTGGGTGGCTTAGTCGGCTAAGCATCCGGCTTCGGCTCAGGTCATGATCTCACGGTTCGTGGGTTCGAGCCCTGCGTCGGGCTCTGTGCTGACAGCTAGCTCAGAGCCTGGAGCCTGCTTTAGATTCTGTATCTCCCTCTCTCTCTGACCCTCCCCTGCTCACACTGTCTGTCTCTCAAAAATAAATAAAAAACATTTAAAAGAAGAGCTAAAGACAAAAGGAAACAAACTAACAAATTATATTCTATAGTATACCCTGGGGTCATTTGAGTTTCAGCTCAATTGCTTCTTAAATATAGTAGTGGGCACCAATGTCATTAAATAATGTTTAACTACTGCTTCACATGGGAACTGCCGCCAATCAGGACTGAGAACAGAGCACTGGAGGAGCACATTAGAGATCTCAAGGCTACTTCTTTAGTTTCTGGATGGTTGGAAGGTGTGGGGAGACTTAGAGAAGCAACTGTGTATCAACTCATGGGGATATATTTTGGCATTTTAACAATCCCCACAGGTGTACCAGTGCAAGCTGGCTAAATTCCAGGACTGGCCACATAGTGGTACAAAGTGGGAGCTGACCCACTTTCAGACATGACAAAACACCAAGTTAGCAGAGAAAAGAGTCATGTTCAGAGTACTCTGTTTCCTACGAATGAAAAGGGATCAATACATTTTGGATCTATTGCTAGCAGTAATAGTTAAAAGTCATTTTATGCTTGGTCATCAGTAAACCAGAAATATCTAGTTAATTGCTACACACATGTTTTCAAGATTCTCTCTACTTGTTACATAGTTTTTAGAACATTGGAGGATTTGAAGATGTGATAAATCAGTTCTCTATATTTTTGCCCAAATCACTGATTATAAAAAATAAACAGTAAGGCGTTGAGCGCCGTGGTGTGTTAGAAGAGACTTCTTAGAGTTTGGTGTTGATCAGTGGGTGCATTCATAACTATTTCACTTAGTTATGAATATCTACAAGTTTATTCTCATTTAGCTTTTATTTCTATGGCTTATACAAAAATATGCTAAGATTTTATCAATTGCCTTCAGACTTAGGAAAAATCTAATTGTCCTACTAATTAATTAGAGCGGGGCACCTGGGTTGCTCAGTTGGTTAAGCATCTGACTTCTGCTCAGGTCATGATTCACCACTTGTGAGTTCAAGCCCTGTTGACAGCTCAGAGCCTGGAGCCTGCTTTACATTTTGTGTCTCCCTCTCTCTCTGCCGCTCCCCCCACTTTCACTCTGTCTGTATCTCTGTCTCTCTCAAAAATAAACAGTAAGAAAAAAAGAACTAGAGCCTAATGACTCAATAGAGTTAGAAACAAATGACCCTACCCAAGATGGAAGGGTCACCTAACTATCCTAGGGTCCAGTTCGCAGAAGGAGAGAAAGTATTGCTCAACATCATACAGTTCTCCGGTTACCTAGTAACAGCATTCCTGGGTGGTCCTTGAGGTGATCGTCACATTCCAAAGTTTTATTTACTTAATGGGAAAATGGCAGTGTTGCATGTGGGAGAACTATAAAGCTATTATAAGAGCATTTTTGCTGTTCAACGAAACATTTTGTGAGTTGTTTTCAATGTGTCTCCCTCATCAGATTGAATAATTGCGAAATTAAATATGTCAGCTCTCTCAGAGGCAGTATTTGGGACTTAAGGTGAAAAACTTATTCACACATACCACAGGATCGTAGGGTATTTTCTTAAGTACTAATTTTGGGAATCAAGAAGTTTTTTTCAAAAACTAGATTAGAAGGCTGAGAATTTATAGATGTTGCTACTTTTCCATGGATTTAGCAAGTAGTGAACTTGGTCATGGAACCTGGGTTTTTAATTTAGCTCTGGGTTTCTTGTGTTTTAGTACTCATTATGCTCTCTCTGAAATTAAGGGGTAATGCCTCAAAACTTTCATGGGAAAGGTACTCATGTTATTAGGTAACATTCTAACTGAACATTATTTTACATCAGAAACTGCCATCAACATTGGCTATGCCTGCAACATACTGACTGATGACATGAATGATGTGTTCATTATAGCAGGGAACACGGCAGTGGAAGTGAGAGAAGAACTCAGGTAAGTGTTAAAGGAAGTAGGAAAGAAAGGGAGTGGGGGAGGGGGTAAAATGAGGGTCAGATAGTTGAGAAAGTAGAAAGGTCTTTTATAGTTCCTGTGGCCTTAGTTGGTATAGAGCTCTTTCTGCATGTTTCCTAAACTATTCATTCTAGTGACAAACTGAGATAAGTTTGACATCAGTAGTGAAGTGTCATCTTCAGGCCTCTGATATTTTCCAAATATTTTTAGAGAAGGATTTCAAACCATTTGCACTGAGTTGTCCTTTAGAAATAGCTCTTATATGATGAGTGATCGGATTCAATGAGGACATTTGTTAAAAACAGCGATTCACTAGCTTCTTCACATTGGCTCCCAAATTAAGAACCTCCAGGGGAAAGGATATGGGAATTTGTATTTTCATAAGCACCTAGATGAAATTATGATCGGATAACTTTGGAAAACACAACTGTAGGAGATGGTACATAAAGTTGGAATAGAGTCTTTCAGCATTAAAGAAAGTAGATATTTTGACATAGTTACTATTAAATTCAAATGTATAATGCTTATGAGATATAGAATACTGTGAAATTTGTGTAACTGCTACATAAACCAGAAAATATGTAAGTGTTGAAATTAGGTAAGGGTAGACAAACAAATTTTGAGAAATAACATTTCTTATAATCTGCCAATTTTATCCTTTGATATTTCATTTTAAGAATAATATTTTAAAAGTCTGCATAATTATTTCCCCAGAACTTTAAAAAAATGCTGTCTTATAACAGTTTTTGCCTGTTCATGCTTGTAGTAGCATCTCTAAGCTCAGCGCATCTTGAGTCTGACCAAGCAGACTGTTAGAGGCAAACTGCTTGTATCTTGGTTCATTCTAGATGGGGATAGCCTTCCCTCAACCCAACAGTGGAGCACTATGGGCTTCCTTAATGTGTCTCCATCATTATACTTTTGATCCTGAACTTTGGGGGGAGGAGGGGAAGGAAGTCTTTTTTTTCACTTTCAAGTTAGTTAACATATAGTGTAGTATTGGTTTCCAGAGTAGAATTTAGTGATTTATCACTTACATACAATGCCCAATGTGCATCACAAGTGTCCTCCTTCAGGCCCATCACCCATTTAGCCCATTCCCTGCCCCCACCTCACCTTCAGCAACCCACAATTTGTTCTCTATATTTAAGAGTCTCTTATGGTTTGCCTCTCTCTCTGTTTTTTTCTGATTTTCTTTTTCCTTCCCTTCCACTATGTTCATCTCTTTTGTTTCCTAAATTCCGTGAAATCATATGGTATTTCTTTCTCTAATTTTGCTTAGCATAATGCACTCTAGTTCCATCTACACTGTTGCGAATGGCAAGACTTTGTTCTTTTAATCACCAAGTGTGTGTGTGTGTGTGTGTGTGTACACACACTACATCTTCTTTACCCATTCATCGCTGAATGGACATTTTGGCTAGTATCATAGTTTGGCTATTGTTGATAATGCTGCTGTCTGCATCGGGGTGCATGTGCCCCTTCAAATCTGTGGTCTAGAGAGGTTTTTCTTTCTCTCCCTTTTGTCTCTCCACAGAAGGGGATCCCTCCCCTCTGTGCCTATGCTATTTTATCTCCCCCAATTGCATACATGCACCTCTTTCCTGCCAAGCTGTCTCCCTCCACCTGTGGAGATTTTTCTTTCACTCTGCAGATAAGATTTCCTGGGGGTTCAAAGTGTTCTGACCTCAGATAGCTGTGTTTGAGACACAAGGAGGATCCCAGTCCCCCTCCTCTGCCATCTTAATCCCTCCAGCATTCTAGTTTTCAGTGTGCAAATTTTTTACCTCTTTGGTTAGGTTTATTCCTAGGTGCCTTATGGTTCTTGATGCAATCGTAGATAGGATCAATTCCTAATTTCCTTTTTGTGATGCTTGGTGTATAGAAATGCAACAGATTTGTGTACTTGACTTTGTGTATTCATGCTTTAACTGTAGCCATTTTTTGGTGAAGTCTTTCCGTTTTTCCATGCAGACTATCATGTCATTCATGAAGATTGAAAGTTTGACTTCTTCCTTGCCAAAATGGCTGCCTTTTATTTCTTTTTGCTGTCTGATTGCTGAGGCTAGGACTTCCAGTACTATGTTGAACAACAGTGGTGAGATTGGACATCCCTGTTGTATTCCTGACCTTAGGGGGAAAGCTCTCACTTTTTCCCAATTGAGGATGATTTTAACTATAGGTTTTTCATATACGGCCTTTATGATGTTGACGTATGTTCCTTCCATCCCTACTTCAAAAAGAAAGGAAGGCTTACCTATTAGCACCATTGACTGCTACCTTGTAGATTAAATTTCCCAACTTCTATACTGTCTTACCCATGGCAGGAAACTGCTGTACATGCTGGTAGAAGCTATGACTGAGACTGCATGTCTTTGCCAAGTAAATTGAGAAATCTAATTATTATGGATATAATTTTACTATTGGTATTTTTATACAAGTTTAATGATAGACCCTATGGAGTTTGTTAGGGAAACATTAATAATTTGTTTTATAATTATTAAAAATTATTTTAAGAAAATTTTTCTCTTTAAATGACCTTTTGTTTTTGGGAGACTTTAACTCTTGCTGAAGGAAGATGGATGTAAGCAGATCAAGATTCTGATGAGCCATGTGCTAAATGCTTTGAGACCATGCGCAAGGCACTATTATAAACAGGAATCTGTATTACATTTCATTCCCCAAACAACCCAATAGTAAGCATTATAATTATCCTTATTTTACAGATCAGGAAGTTGAGACATAGGTAGGCTAAATGACATGCCTGAAGTTTCACAACTGGCCAGTGGTTCAGCTGGTATTTGAATCTAGTGTGGTCCCAG
This sequence comes from Helogale parvula, assembly GCA_004023845.1. Lineage (NCBI taxonomy): Eukaryota > Metazoa > Chordata > Mammalia > Carnivora > Herpestidae > Helogale > Helogale parvula. The sequence continues at coordinate 13,030 of PJEM01013025.1, forward strand.
ATCCTGTGCACCGAATCACTTTCTTTGTGTCTCCCTTAACTTATACCTTGGATGTGTTCTCACTCCCTTTAAATGATTGATATAAAAAATGTAGCTGTTGAGGCATCTTGCCGCTTCACTTAAGGTTACACACCAGTGTAGTGACGAGAGCAGAATAAATTCCAGGGAGTGACAGCAAGAGTAGGAGGAAGGGTATGGGCTTTGTGTTAGAGGGACCCAAGTCTGAATCTCAGCTTTGGTACTCAACTTGCAGGCTGACTCACTTTCAGTATGCTAGTCAACCTCTCTTCAATTGGTTTCCTCATTTGTAAATGGTAAAATATACAAATATCTACTCTGTAGATTATTTTATTTCAGAGAGTAAAAGAGATAAGAATGTGAAGATTTATGGCCAACGAGCGTGCTTCTTGCCTTCCCTCCTGTCTGTCCACTTCCTCTCTTCCCCTTTTCTCTTTGTTTAGCTGTTGTTCCACAACAGAGGCTCCCTTTATTAACATTTCTCCAACAGTCCCTGGAGTGTATATTAAAATTATATAAAAATGAAATTCTATCAGTATTTGCCCATGTCAAATAGGCACTTAGCTTCTAACCAGCTTGATATTAGCAGTTTTCTACACTAGGTTGATGTAATGGTAGCCAAAAATAACACAAAACTCAAAAAAAGTGGTGAGTGTAGGTACACTTGGGTGTCTCAGTTGGTTAAGCAGCCTACTTCACCTCAGGTCATGATCTCATGGTTTGTGAGTTTGAGCCCCTCATTGAGGTCTCCGCTGTCAGCACAGAGCCCACTTCAGTTCCTCTGTCTCTCTCTCTCTCTGCCCCTCCCCAGCTCTCTCTCTCCTAAAAATAACTAAACATTAAGAAAAACTTTTCAAAAAGGTGGGGAGTCTATGTATTCTTATCATAGAACAATCCACATTTTTTATTAACCTTCTTAATATATTGAAGATAACACACTGACCCCTTACAATCTTTATGAATCTCCTTCTTCCATTGGTTACATTGGATAGGATATTGCGTATTGATGGAACAGCACACACAAAGGCATAGAAACATGCAAGAATGTAGCTAGAATGTATGATAGAACTTTCAGAGATTGGTGATAGATTGACAAGTGAAAATGGTTATACTTTATCCTGAAGCTGTTGGGTGGATGTGGGTGGCTTCTAAGCAGATGAGTGACAAGCCCAATTCTACATTTTAGAAGTAACACTATAGTGACTGGATCGATGGACATGTTTGGTGGGAAAATGAATATTATGAGGAGATGCATCAGGAGGCTGTTGGTATACCCAGGTTCACAGATGATAAGGGTTGAACTAAGGAATTGAGGCTGTTAACAGTAGAGGAGGAAAGAGGGGAATGAACCTGACAGCTCTTTTGGAGTTAGAATGGTTAGGACTCAGAATTTCTAGTTTGTCTGAATTTCACAGCCCAGAATACACTCCACTGTGTAAGAACAGAAACTCTTTAAATTTTATAAAACTGAACTTGAACTTTTTTTTCTTTCTGGTGACAGAATAAAACTAGGTACTTTTGGGTAAAGTCTAAGATGCACAGTTGCCTTACCTGTTACTGATCCTCAGCATCTACCCTACTGGTATCTAGCATTTCCCACTGCTGTGTCCCTATTTGGTCTTCAGTATCTCTGGGTTGCTGGTTGTCCCTCTTGGCTGACTTCCACATGCTTCTGGGGAAACAGGGCAAGTGTGGCTGCTCTTCATCTCCGTATCCAAGAAGACTTGTGTTCTCACATGGCTACCTCTGTTCCTGAAATACCTTTATTCTTCTATCTTCTTTGTTACCATAGTTCAGTGGCAATTATTCTATACTGAGATTCCCAGAAACTTAGGATTCCATTACCCACACACTCCTCTATCCACTACTGGTGCAGGTTATGAGTTTTCTTTGTTTTAGTGACTCACCAGCATCTAAGCTTCTCTTCATAGTCTCTTTCCTCTAGGCTTGGTTGGCTTTCTACTCTGTTGCTTATGGCAACATGTTATGCCCTAATTTCTGTAAGGATTAAAGGGAGAACTTTTTATTCCCTCTTGAAACCCCATAGTGAAATTGAAGATCAGTGCTGCTATCAGTTTCAAGAGTCTATTTTGGTACCTAAAAAGCAAGATCATGACTCTTTTTTGTTCCCTCTGTGTTTCGTTCTGTGAGACCTCCTGAGGCAAGCTATGTTTCTCAAGTAAAAAGTGTCATCTACGGTACTGGTGGTGATTACGGGAGGGTTAGAGAACCAAAGTTAATATTTCAAGATTTTATCCAACTGCCTATGGCTGACTAAGTAGGTGGCATAACTATCATTATGTGGAAGGAATGTGGAGAAATATGAATTCTTATAAACTATTGTTGGGAGTATAAGTTGATAGAAACTTTCTAAAGGGTAAACTCATAACATATTTCAAAATTACATACATATACACTTTTCATCCAATGATCACTACTTCCAGGAATTGTCCTTAAACAAGTGGAAAGATGTCTGAATATGTATATAAAGAAATATTGGTTGGTTTATCAATTATAATGGAAAATTAGAAAATGTTTAGATACCCAGCCACGAGGGATTTTGTTAATTACTATGACATATTTCAGCAGTGGAATAGTATGCAGTTAATAAAAGTGATTGTGTGTTTACTGACATTGAAAAATATCCACAGTAAACTTAGGTGAAAAAAATAGATTACAAAATATCATATATAGTATGATTCCTTTTTTTTCCAAAGAATGTATTTGCATATATGTATGTGAGTTCAGTGGGAGTTGATGCAAAAACAATCCAGAAAGGTGTATCAAAAGAACAGGATCTAAATAACAGTAGCTATTAGTAGGAAATGAACTAAATGGTTATATTTAAACCGATCAAATGTGTTTAGATTACTTCATAAACATGGAGATAAAATTCTTATGCGTATTATCCATGTAGCTTGTTTCAAACTCAGTGTTATGAAATTGTTTTAGACACTTTGGCTCCTGTGTTAATTTTGCCACCGTAACTGTTTTAGAATTAAAGGCATGCCCAGAAATCTACAATGAAACCCTTCTATGGTTTCTCAGAAGATTACTGCATTGATTATATTTTGCCAATACATATATATGTCTCCTTCCCAAAGGAAGACAGACTAAGAATGTAATTTTTCTTGGGCTGACAGGCCAACACCATGTTTCATTTTGATGTACTGATCACGTGTTTTGTTGGAAAAATTCATGTCCTTTAATTAAACCATGACATGACTCCACTGCTTCTGAGGAATATCCTAGTGATGTACCTAGAAATTGACACTTCTTTAATCCACAAAATACACGTTACACTTTTTTGGGCACTACCTGGTAGAAAGTTACCTGTTTGAACGAGCAGAATTCTCAAATGCAAAAGGTTCCAGAACCAGACAGATAACATTAGTTGCGTGATCTGGGCTGTATATAAGACATTAGGGAGTGGTGAAGCCTTGGGAGAAAGTGAAATCAGGTTGTCTGTAAACTCATACAGACTTTTCAAAACACTGTGCGGGCCAAACAAAATGCATTTTGTTCTTCATTTCCAACTTCTAGTCACCCAGGCAAAATGTTACAGTAGGTTAAGTTTCCATCATAAACCTTTAAATTTTATAGTGCTAAGAAATCTTGGTGATGTTCTGGTACACACTGGTGCAGCTGCCCAGTTTTCATAGCTGGGGACAACCAGTCTAATTGTCCATCCCATTCGCCCAATTGCTGATAAAATACAGGTTTAGGGGTTGACTGTCTTATAGATCACGTGGGTAGTAAGGAATGGAACAGGTGCTTGAAATCAAAATTTCATGTACTTCCTCCCTTTGTCTACCATTGACGTGGTCACATCCCTTAACTGCTCCTCTGGCACTGTCATTGTCCCATCCTGGAGGAAGCCTGTGGCCGACTCTGTACATAATTGAGTTTAGTGTGGGAGACTGAGAACTGAAGACATAGGTTCTTGACTGGGTCTGTAACTGACTTGTCAAGTAGCTGGAGGTCAGATAACCCGACTGTGGGCACACGAGATGTTGCAGGCCGACCTTGGGCTGAACCCAACTCTCCAGGTTCCAAGATCAGTGCTTTTATATCGAAGTCAGGGTTGTCTTCTTTTAAACATGGTGCTGTGTTTCCTTAGCAGGTCCAGAAAATGTTTGAAAACAGAGTGCACTGACACATGATCCTTTTCCCTACCATCTCTTTTTATAGAGTGCAGAGCACATGGAGGCCAACATGGGCCTAACTGTGCTCTTCTGTGTTTACCGTGGCACACGGCTGTGAACGCCACACTTGTCTCAGCCATTAATGTGTGTCTTCGTGCCAGCATCATAATAGACTGCCCTGCATTACAAAGCTTGGGAGAAAACAGGCACTCTTCTGTTTGAGCATTTGTTATTTGTGCTCTGTGGTTAAGCACT
>PJEM01013025.1:17547-43392 GCA_004023845.1 Helogale parvula
TAAGTAAATAGAATTTCAGCCAATACTTTCATGAACTTCACCCTTCTTTGGAATGTTTTTATTCTCTGGGGGGGAAACAGAGGTTGAGTCATTTATACAACGAGTGAGAACTTTACTAAAAAGGAAACCTCGGGAGATGTTTGCCCTTTGGTGCTTTTCTTAAGACCCAGTTTATGAGCTCTGCTACATTGTCAGAAAATGCTCGTTTCTGAGGAGCTTGTTTTTCTAGCTTTCTTCATTATATGGGACAGTAAATTTTCATGACTGTTTAGGAGGATTCCCTGGCGTGGTTATCTGATGTAAAAGTCTGATTTTCCCACTTAACACAATGTTTTTTCATGCCTGTTCTCAACCCACCCATGCCCCCCACCTTAACTCCCTAAATTTCACACATAGCACTCTGACTTTATAAATCTTTTTCTTTGATTCTGCAGACTGATTGCTAAATGCATGATATCATTCTTGGAGCCAGAGACATGTAATCTCTGAGTTCCTTGGGTTCCTAAATGCAGGCTGTGATTTTGGTCCTGGACAGCAGAAGGAGATGTTGAGCCGGAAGATAAGGGTGTTTTTGTATATGTTGTATTGTGTTTTTTTTTTTAAACTTCACATATAAATAGTGTTTCATTTTCAATAATTAGAAAGCTAAGGGCTAAAATAGTCATTTTTGTACAGTGAACATTGCTTTCTTTTTATAGCATAAGGCCATTTTAATAAATGTTTTCCACCTACAATGAGCCTTTGGGGAACCATTTCATTGTGCTTTAAGCCAAAACATCCATTTTCTGGCCTCTCACTCCCCCATTTTCTCTGGGGTCCTCTTTTTGTATATACAGGTTGTAGCCTGCCGTATTCGTGGCTGGTTTTGGCACTCATCCTCAGGGAGCGTCTGCCATGTGGCTCTCTGGTGATGGTTGAAAGTTCTGGAGTCATGTCAGCTTGCCTTATGTTACTTCAAAACCTGTCCTTTAAATGTCCTTGGAGAGGAAATTTCCCTTCCATTAAAGGCATTATCTTTCCATTTTGAAGAAAAAAGTAAAATGTGTCTTAGGCATGTTAAGTGACCATACAGTCTTCTTCTTAAATAGCAGAGATGGGAGACTGTGGGCAGGATTAACCTGCTAATCAGATCTAGGGCACTGGAGTGAGTTTCCATTTAGAACAACCCTCTATTCGTGGTGTCTATATTTTCTTTTTCAGAGATTTATTCTATTGTTTGAGCTCATGAGGACAATTTTCACTTAAGAGAGTCCATTATTTTCTAATACCATTTAGTTTTATCGTCACATTAAAAATGTGCTTCTTGGGGTGCCTAGGTGGCTCAGTCGGTTAAGCATCCTGCTTCAGCTCATGTCATGATCTCACGGTTCGTGGGTTCAAGCCCCGCGTCGGGTTCTGTGCTGACAGCTAGCTCAGAGCCTGGAGGCTGCTTCAGATTCTGTATCTCCCTCTCTCTCTGACCCTCCCTGCTCATGCTGTCTCTCTCTGTCTCTCAAAAATAAATAAAAACCATATAATCTGTTTTAGGTGAGATTATATGACAATTTTCTGCAAATTATGAATTTATTTTATATATTGATGCCCTGGAATTCCTAGAAGATCTCTTTAGGAGATCTTTAGTCTTTCCCTTTTCATTATGTAACGATATTGCATGCCAGACCAGTGGTTCTTAAGTCTTCGAAGCACAGACAACCTTATATACCAAACGTATCAACATTACCTAGTTGAGGGGCGTCTGGGTAGCTCAGTCTGTTAAGCATCCGGCTCCAGCTCATGTCATGATCTCACGGTTCCTGGGTTTGAGCCGTGTGTTGAGCTCTGTGCTGACAGCTCAGACCCTGGAGCCTGCTTCAGATTCTGTACTTCCCTCTCTCTCTGCCTCTCCCCTGCTCACGCTGTCTCTCTCCGTCTCTCAAAAATAAATAAAAAACATTAAAAAAAGATTACCTAGTTGAAGCCAGCTCGAGATGGTCATTTAGATTTTGGGTAATTTTAAATGTTCAAAATGATTGTTTTCATTGTGTTTACACTCCGACTTCCTGGAATTTGCAAATTTGCTATGGCTTCCCAGTCACAAAGAACTATCCAACTTGGTTTCTGTAACTGAATCTTATGCCATAGTCTATCAGAATGGTGATGAGATGAATTTACCTGCAGGCCGGTCTCTTGTCACAGTAATAGGTATGCTCTGTATACTTGTTATGATTTGTTCCCCCTTCTCCTTCAAGAAAAGCAAAGGAAAATTTGTTTGGACAAAACAGAAGTTTTTCCAACGGCCATGTAGTTTTCGAAAAACAGCAGCTGGAGCTGCACTCAGTTGTAGAAGAAACCGTAACAGGAGATTATGCCTTAATCATCAATGGCCACAGTTTGGTGAGTTTGCTTAAGGCTCTTTTTCTTTCTTTTCCTTTATTCCAATAAGTGTCTCTTTTGTGCTGTCATAATGAGATCTCCTTTTGTGTTTTCCAAACGAATGACACTGCTAGAAATAAGGGTGTACACAATGATTTCCTGTTTGCAAGGGGAAAGGAAGTTTCTGATATATATTTCATACATTATTGCTTGAACTACCAGTGAAAGGGAGGGTCCAAAGAAATACTGTATTCACAGAATATCAATCTTGTCTAAATGACTAAACCATTAGCAGTATTGTTTAAGCGCTTTTCTAAGGAGAGTGTCACAGCTCACTGTTATTTAATTAAAATAATGCAACTGTTAAATGTATTCCAATTACTCTTTTGCTGTTGTTTGTGATTTGGCAAGGTACAACCAGATCTTCCTATAATTACCACGCCAAATTATTGCCATTAAGATACCTCTGGTGGTTTTTCTACATAGCAGTATTTTATAGCAATGCCAAACAATTTGCTTTGATTAGGAAATCTGGTTCTTGTCGTAACAGAATAAACTTGCATTGTGCTTTTAATGTAGTTCAGGTTCCAAATCTTGAACAAATATCAAAACACTCTTCTGAGTTTCTCATTTAGAAAACAAAAGCTCTGATTGCACTCCAGTGAAATTATCATTTATACGCACCAAGAGCTAATCTCACATCTTTCCCCAGCTTTGATGATCATTTTTCACTTTTGGAGTTGAGAAAATAAGTGTATCTTCTTGTAGACAGTTTCTTAGAGGACACAAGAAGTTGGATATGAATATATTGTGTTTTCCCCCCTTGTGCTCAGCTGTCTGTTAGCTCTTAGTACTCAGAGCATTATCCAGCTGGATTCCAGACGTAATGATGTGTTGCCTTGTACACCACGGAAAGTTACAGAGCTCAGCTGCAGGCCAAGCTCTGCTGAAAGTTTGTCCAGATGACACGAACTTCTCCCTTGCACAAATGAGCAGCAACTGAAAATTATAAGCCTGTCAACTGGGCTTGGAGCTGGTGGCCTCCAGGCTGAACTTCCCAAGGACTACAATATGGAAAGGTCCCTAATGAGTTGTGCTTTGACTTTCCCTCAGACTTAAAGAAGCCAATGTGTGATGGTTTAGACTACCCAGGTGATAACGTACACTATTCTTCCTTTGTCTCTAATCTCTTGAAAGGAAGAGCTAAGATAGATGCTCTTTAAGAACCGTTTTAGCTTCAAAGCCCAAAGCTTATGAAACCATGAAATGTCATTTTTCATTTAAGGAGAACTGATCACATTACTGCTGGTATGATCAGAAGCTTTTTTTAAAAAGTAAGTCATGATTGCAATTTGCTCAAATCTTGATGCTTTGTGGAATATAATTGGGTCCTTTCTTCTCAGAGTCTGACTCTAGGTTTTCACTTGATAATAAAGAAGAAAAACAAAGAAAGAAAAGGAGACCATTCAGACAACCAGTTACATGCTTTCTCTTTTAGAAAGAGAAAGCTAACTCACATATTCCCCTAGGAATCATAGGCTTTGATGTAAGAACTTTCTACATTAGAGTCATGCCTTATATTCATTCACCCATCCTTTCATTGATATCATGAACATGGATTAAGCACACTCATGTCAAGATGCCAGAGCTCGAGGATAAGGATGTGAACAGAACACGGTTCTTATTTTAGGGATTGCCATCTAGTGGGAGAGCTCATCTCAACTGGGATGACAAATAACATATAGAGGAATGAACACAAGGCTTTGAGAGCATAGAGGCAGACGCAGTAAGTTCCTTGTGTGAAAGTCAGGGAAGACTTCCTGGAGGAAGTGATGCTTTCAGGCAGAGGAGCAGCAAGTACAAAGGCACAGAGGCAAGAAAGAACCTGTCACGTTATAGAAACAAGCAATTTGGTATGATGGGATACAGAGTAAAACTTAAAAGGTGGTTGTAGAAGCCAGCACTCAAGGGGGAACATAGAGGCCAGATTGTGATAGGCTGTGAGGATCTTGCTAGAGATTCATTCAGAGATACCAGGGACTCAAAGTTGAGGAGGATTTCTGTTTCCTCTCACTGTGTTGATTAAATAATGTAAAGTGAGATGTTTCTAGAAAACAAACCGCACAGTTAAGGATAATGCTCTCTTTTCCAGTCTTGGCATACATAAGGTCTGTGGTTATTTAGAGAAGATCAAGGCTGGAGTTGGTTGGGCACCCTGCCTGAGACACAGGTTGCATGCCACCCTTTTGCACAGGCTTCTGTTGATTTCAGTCACTTTGTTTTTCAAGGGCTAATTTCCAGGTCATCTGCTTTTCATTTGCCCAACCATTAACAACCACAACAACAAACGCTAACTATACAAAACAACAATGCAAAGGAAACAAAAGTTCCATTCCGTAGAACCAAGAAGTCGTCACTGTTTTGTAGTCCTTTCTAAATTCGGTGAGATGGCAGGGAGGCTTGTTCTTTTGCTTTTCTCTATTTTAGTGGATTTTGGAGCTTTTCTGGCATTTAATTGTATCTCACCAATGCAGCATGATAATGTGTCAAGGGGGACACACAAGGGCACTGTGTCTTTTATATTCATTAAAAATTCCTTGGCACTTAGTAGGAGTTTCGTGCTCATCTTTAGTTAGTTGTTTATGTGATTCTGGGTCAACAATGACTTGCTGAAATTAGTTAAATCATTTGGAAAAGAAATCAGTTGAGAAACAAGAAATCTCCCCAGGTGACATCTTTCATTGATTATTTCTTGTCCTAACCTGGATTTTTTTTTTTTTAAATAACATAGGCCCACGCATTAGAAAGTGATATCAAGGATGATCTTCTAGAACTTGCCTGCATGTGTAAGACTGTGGTTTGCTGCCGAGTCACCCCACTCCAGAAAGCCCAAGTAGTAGAGCTGGTGAAGAAGTACAGAAATGCTGTCACTTTGGCCATAGGTGACGGAGCCAATGATGTCAGCATGATCAAATGTAAGAGGATATTATTCAATATGGTCTGCTGTATGCCAGGAGTCATCAGGTTCAGCATTTGGCAAGGTGTAATGGAGATTGAATTGTAATTTAATTTTCCCACTGGTTTTGAAATGAATATTTTTTGGGTCCAACGCATTTGGCATTATTAGCATCATAAGCTCCCCCCCACCCCCCGCAACTTTGGGTTTAATTAAAAGAAGAAGGCTGGAAAAGGATATTGCTCACCTTATATTGTGTGTTTTTAGACTAGGAAAGGATATTGATTTAGACTAGAGAAGGACATTGCTCTCCTTATATTGTATACTAGCTAGCTGTGGTGTAAGGAATGAACACTGCATCCACGGTCCCAACACTTGGGTTTAATCCCAGTTTAGCCACTTACAAGTTGTAAAACCTTATGCAAATGACTAAACTTTTGGGGCCACTCTCCTCTTTTGTAAAACTAGGATAAATAACTAATGAGTATTTCATGAATTAATATATGTGAAAACGTATAAGTTCTATAGCTGAAAGGTTTCTATAGATAAATAATGGCCCCCCCCCAAAAAAAGATTGTATCTTTGTTCAGGGACTGAAAATGTTCCTCTTTTCCTTTGTAGGTGCTCACATTGGTGTTGGCATCAGCGGTCAGGAAGGGATGCAGGCAGTCCTAGCCAGTGACTATTCATTTGCACAATTTAGATACCTCCAAAGGCTTCTCCTTGTTCATGGAAGGTGGTCCTATTTCCGAATGTGCAAATTCCTATGCTATTTCTTCTATAAGAATTTTGCATTTACACTTGTGCACTTCTGGTTTGGTTTCTTCTGCGGTTTCTCAGCCCAGGTTGGTAAAAAAAAAAAATATATATATATATATATATATATATACTTTTCTTTCTTTTATTAGATCCCCCTGAATTGCAAATGACTGTTCTACATGGCTCTTTGTTGATAGAGTGCATTTTTATATGTCTAATACAAATCATAGTATGACAGTTATGTAATATATGGTTGACTTTAGCTTTAAACACAAAAAAATATACATTTAGCTGGAATTTCATTTATTTATTTATTTATGTATTTATTTATTTGTGTATTTAGGTAACCAATGAGTACCCTTTCCTGTGCATTTTAAAATTTTTATTGAAATGTTTTGGAATGGCCACTGACTAACTTGATGTGAAGCTTTAATTCAGAATAGAAGACTAAGAAACACTTACAAGGAATGTTGACTGTTTCTTTTCAGAAGATAGTCAACTCACCCAACACACTGACTGTATATGGGCTGATAGCAAATCTGTTTTAAATTAGGGAGAAATAATTGATATCCTAACATTAAGGCTGTTTTGACAGCATTTCATCAGATAAAAATGGATAAAATAATGTTGGCAACAAAGAAACACTAGCAATTAATAACTTAGGATTCTATTTTTCTGTCTACCCTTATCCATTTTATATTTTTGGGCTTTTTCTAATGGTTATTTATATATTTTGAGAGAGTGTGTGTGTGTGCATAAGCAGGGGAGGGGCCGAGAGGGAGAGAGAATCCCAAGCAGTGCCCATGTTGTCAGCACAGAGATCGACATGGGGCTCCATCTCCAACCACACGACCATGACCTGAGCTGAAATCAAGAGTTGAGTGCTTAACTGACTGAGCCTCCCATGTGCCCCTACTCATGCGCATTTTAATAGAGAATTATTTAAGGGTTGAGATTCTTAAAACGAGGCACACCTATACCCATTCCTAATACTCTCTTTTATGGATAACATGCCCAGAACGAAAAGCAGACTACGTTGATATTTTTGTTGGTATTTTTTGTAATCTCCAGACATTGAAGTAAAGCAAAAGTCTTGGTTTTAGTTTGTCAAAAACACAGTGTTTAGTTTTCTTCGCAGTAGTTCAGAGAAAGCTGGAGTGTGACTTACTTGCTCATAATCTCACCTTGTCCAACAAAAACAAATGTGAGAATGTGGCATGTGCTTTCCTACTCTGGAGACTTCTCCTCCACATAAGATGAAGCAAGACAATTTGCTAATCAGTGCTTCCAAGAGATCCAACTTTCATAGTGCAAAGGTTTGGGGGCTTTTGAAAAATCACAGAACTTTGGAGGGATACCTATACTCTTATTTAGACCTCCTAGGATACAGAAGAGTGGTCAGTGATTTGTATTTATAGACACACAGAGCTTAGATAGCAAGTTTACTTGTCAGAATTTTCTTTGTTAAACTGTGAAGTTGGAAACTAATGTTCAGTGACTTCTAACCTCTACATTTAGGTGATTTTCTGCTCTGCTTTTAAGATCTGATAAAACTGGTCAGAGTCAGATGTGAAGCAACTAGATTTTCAGTCCTCTCACCAGTATTTACCTTTTAACAGAGAACAGCAAGAGAGAACAATGATTGTTCTAAAGACCCGAGTATCTGATGATTAAACCCAGTTGTAAAACACTCACTGGTCTACGATTAAATTTCTTAAATGTTTGGTTCAACTAAGCATGTTTCTTTTCTGCCTTCCCTCCTTCCTTCCTTTCTTCCTTCTCTTTTCCCTCCTTCCCTTTCTTCCTTCGTTCCACTGAAATCTCAAGTTAATTGCACCATCTTTACTTGACCATGGTCAGTCCTGACTGACCTTTTGTGTGCTTTCCTGTGCTGGTGAGTGGGACTGGACCGTTGGCTCTCAAGCTTTAACATGAATGGGAATCACTTGGAAGCTTTGAAAGCACAGCTGCTGGGCCCTCCTGCAGTTCCTGATTCAGTCGGTCTGAGATAAAGCCCAAGAGTTTGCCTTTCTAACAAATTCACTGGGAGATGCTGGTGTTGCAGGTGGGGGACCATATTTTGGGAACCACAGGGCTGGCCAATATAGAAGAAAGTCCAAAGGAATGTTTCCTTGAACCCAGAGCCCAGAATGAGACCCAATCTGCTGACTTTTTGTTTAGTCCATACTAGACTCTATTCATCTTTCCTGAAGCAGAGAGACCAGTTAAGCAAACAGTTTATCACCCAAAATAATTTTTTTTCCAGAAAATTTAAAATCTCTTTACCCATCCTACAGAAGACTTTACCCCTTAGGCTATACATGCACTAATACATGGTCAAGAGAAAAGGGGGGATCTGTTTCAGGGCAGAGAATCGCTTTTCCCAATTTACCTAGTCTGTTATGTTTTATCTAGCTTAACCATGAGCTCCATGAGGAAAGAAAGCACATTTGAATCATCTGTACCATCCATAATCTTGAGTGGCACCTGGTGTATAGAAGCATCTGGCCATTTCGTGTTGTTGGGTGTTTCTAGAACCCTTTTGTGTGCTTGAGGCAGATGCAGCAAGGAGAGTCATTCAGCCTCCAGTCACTCCTGCAGGTTGCCGCTTCCTCTCCCTACACCAGCGCATCTCTGCAGGCTCTACCTCGGGTCTGTGTAAATGTATACAGTTTGACCAGTGTGGTGGGAAACGGGCTTGTGTCTTATGATCTCAGTGTGATTATGGCATTGATTTCAGAATGTAGAATGGTGTTTTTTATGTGTGTTGTATTGTGTTAATATGAAAGTTGGGCCACAAGTGATGTATTTCCTAATGATTTATATATTGCTTCATTATAGGAAAAACAGGGCGGATTTCCAGTTTCATTTTGTTTGTTTGTTTGTTTTTTTTGTAGGTCTTGGTTGATTTAAACACAGCAGGGCAAATCCTCTTTAGGCAGAGGAGAAATCACTTCATAAAACCAATTGAACTACTGAGGGAGAGTCCTGGACAGCTATCGATTTTGCCCTAATTTTTATGATGATTTGGGACCCGGGCTTAGACTTAACAAGATCCCTTGGTCCCACTGTTTCAGACTTTCATTCATTGGATGACTACTTGCTAATCCCCTGCTGTGTGTCAGACTGCGGTATCTGCTGCTGCTTGTCTCCCAGGCCTGGTGAAGGATGTCTGAGTGGTGCATTCTTAGTGGACACGGCAAACTGTGATCTCACACATTTTATTAGCTGTCCACACTGTGGAGAATTTAAGGTCCTACTTTCAGACTTGTCAGAGAAGCAGATAGGCTTGTCAGGAGAGTGGCAAGTAGTAATTTGTCACCTTCTGTTGGAGAAGAAAAGGCAGCCAGTCAGTGACAATGCTCGTGTAATGGCATCAATGCTATGGCGTCATCTTCTAGGGGGAATCATTATATTGTTGACACTAACAAGTAGAGATGAAAGCAAATTGCAATTATTACTAACACCTAAACAGCACTTAGTGTGTACCAGGCATTGTCTAAATGTTTTGCCTGTATTAGGTCATTATTTGCAATAACCATATGAAGTCGGTTACATAATCATGGTCTATATCAGCTATTTTAAAAATACTTTCAAAATTTGTGATTAAAAACACGTAACATAACATTTGATGTCTTACCTATTTTTAAGTGTACAACTCAATGGTGTTAAGTACATTCACAACAGTACATTGTGCAACAGATTTCCAGAACTTTTTCATCCTGTAAAACTGACACCCTATACCCACTGAAAAACAGTTGCCCATTTCCCCCTCCTTTCAGCCGCTGGAAACCGCTATTCTACTTTGTGTTTCTATGAGTTTGACTGGAAAGTTTGAAATGATCCATGTTCTTGTTCACTGATTCTTTCTTCTGCTTAGTTGAGCCTGTTATTGACATCCTCTATTAAATTCTTCAGGCCAGTCAGTATTATTCAGGCTAGGAGTTCTGTTTGTTTTATTTCTATTTCTTTGTTGAACTCATTTTGTTCATGCATTGTTTTCCTAATTTCATTTAATTGTGTGTTCTTATAGTTTGCTGAGCTTCTTTAAGAGGATTATTCTGAATTATTTGTTCATAGATCTCCATTTCTTTACATTCAGTTATTGAAGCTTTATTAGTTTTCTTTGGTAGTGTTATTTACCTGATTTTCTTACCCTGATTCTTTGAGTTTGTATCAGCACATTTGAGTAGGTGGTCTCTGTTTCAATACTTTACAGGTTTGCTTTAGCAAGGAAAGACAGCGCAGCTCCAGTGGGTCAGCTGGCAGCATCTGTGGGCAGGTGGGGCTTCCTCCAAGGTCTCTAGTCACTGTCTATGCTCTGAGGTCAGAGGGACTGTCCCTTGCTGGGCTCTGTGATTGGGCAGAGCTACAGGCTAGGATCTGGAATTGCTCATGTTTGAATGAGGTCTTGGGCTGTGCTCCCTGACCAGATGGTACTATTGGCTAGACTCTTTGTTCATGCAGCATTGTAAGCAGGGCTTTGTGATTGGGTGGGGCCTTGGCCTATGTCCTGTGATCATTTGGGGCCACAGAGTGTGCTCCCAAATTGGTCTGGGTCACTGTCTGGCCTCCCTGATCAGGTAGGACTTCAGGCTATGCTCCGGGATTAGGTGGGGCCACTGGCTTGGCTCCCTGGCAGGATGGGGCTGCAGGCTGTGTTCAGCAATTGGGCAGTTCTGCAGGCTGAACTTTGATGGAGGGTGGGGCTGTAGGCTGGGTTCCCTGGATGAGTGATACAATAGACTGGGATTTGAGGCTTCCTAGGGTCACCATTCAGGGTTCCTGGTTATGTGGGGCCATGGTGATATTTAAATCTGGCTTGGGTTCCTGCATAAACAGGGCTGATGACTGGGTCTCTGGTTGGGCAGAGCTGGAGGCTGTACTCAGCAGTTGGGTGGAGCTGTGAGTTTTCTTTCCTGCCTAGGTGAGATCGTAGAATGGGCTCCATGGCAAATACAGCTCATTGGCTGGGTATTCAAACAGGCAGAACTTCCAACCAAGCTCTTTGACAAGACATAGCCACTGACTTGGCTCTGCAGATTGGCACAATCCCAACAGGGATCTCAGCTCCAGTGCTGCTGCACGTAGGAATGAGGTCCATTAAGATCTGAGTGCTGGTGGTTGTAAGCTACACCTCCCATCTCCATCTCCATCTGACCCTCATTGATTGAGCCCTGCAGATTCTCACAGTGATCCCCGTGAGGCAAGACCTGAGTAGGACTCTTAGGAAGTGTTCTGCAATGCTGGGAGAGCTCAGCTTCCACCTTAGGTTCTCTTTCCCACTGGAGAAACCACAGGCCCAAGGGGCTGTCTTGGTGAGGCACTGTGACAGCCTTGTAGAGGGGAATGTGGTCAGAGTAGAGTTGTTCCTCTTGCCCACCTAATGTGGTGTGCTTTTGCTTCAGGTTCTGCTTCTGGGATTTTCACAATGGTGTCTTGTCTGTTGATAGGTGCTTGGTGATATTCTTGTGAGTGAGACTGCAGCTGGAGATGACTTGCATTGCAGTCTTGATGATATCACTCCTGAAGTCACTTTTTTTTTTCAGAGAGCATTTTTGTGGCTTCTACCAGTTCTCTGGGGATACTGCCTACCTGAGACCTCTTTCTCTGTTCCAAGACTTTTCAAATTTGAATTGCAAACTTTGATGAGTATCATTTGTGGTTCTAATTTTCAGAAGAAATTTTTTGTCTCTTCCTTTAGCTGGTGCCAAGGTTGACATAGGCAGTCCCTCTTAGTGTGAAGATTTGTTCTTCCTTTACTTTTACACTAAGGGTTCAGGCCTTTGGCTGCCTTAGTATTATAGGAATGTTAATTCCCCATGTGGCCTAATCTTGGTATCAATAATGATGCCTCAATAAATAGTGTGTTAGAACCTGTGAGATTTGGTATTATTACCCAAGCTCATTTGGCATGGAACCCCATTTTTCTAGGCGATCTGCATATTGTCCTCAGAAAAATGCCATACAGAATCCACTTTGGGAAATTCTGGACTAGATGTCTCTACAGCAATGGTTGCAAAAACAGACATCACCCTGCTCCTTATCCTTGTTCCATTGTTTTGGAGGCAGGAAGATGTATGAAGGACAAAATGATGCTAAGAATATGATCCCCATTGGAATATGTTTCTCCCTTTCAAAATCTTGGATTTTTCAGATTAACTCTAATCCAGGGGACAAAACAGCCTTGTTTTGTATGCTAAAGCAGGGTGTTTAAACTTCTATAGTCTTTTCCAGTATCCTCAGTTTTTTTCTGATTATAAAAATCATTACATGTGAATACATATCAACTTTTATATATCGAAGACCATAATCTTTGTGTCTTTCTTATTTAAAAAGAAATCTAGGGCACCTGGGTGGCTTAGTTTGTTGAGCATTTGGCTCTTGGTTTCAGCTCAGGTCATGATCTCAGGGTTTCATGGGTTCACGTCCTGCACTGGGCTCTGTTCATAGCATGGACCCTGCTTAAGATTACCTCTCTCCCTCCTCCTCTGCCTCTCCCCCGCTTGCAGTGTCTCTGTGTCTCTCAAAATAAATAAACTTTAAAAAACAAACAAAAAACTTACCACATTTTGAGAAACACCTCTGGTTTTATATTCCTTAAGTAATGTTATTTTTGTTAATGGCATTCTGAAACTTGGACTTATTATAAATTATTTGATGCTTCTGATTTTATGAATATTTAAATTATTTCTACTTTAAATTTGATAATTCATTTCTTCCCCATAGCTGTGAGTCATACAACATTGTCAAATTGCTAATAGGAATATTTGTTTACCATCTTGGGAAGAGAAAACAAAATGATGACTGGGACAAGTATCCTACCCACCTGGAACTCATTTTCTCATCCAGAAAATAAAATAGATAAATAGGTCCAATAGAAAACTGTAATGGAAGTTAACATGAGAAAATGAGAAGAGGAGAAATGTGTGAGGATCTGGCTCGATAAATCTGAAGTGAGGCTATGAATATTTTCAAAATTCAGTGGAGGTTTGAAGGTGTGAAATCTTGCTACCCGCAGGGATTTAGGGACTAACTTGTACAAAGGTGTGAGTCATAGAGGACCAAGAGAAAAACCCTTCGCTCTTAACTGAATGCTTTCCAACTAATCTGAAGAGTAGTTGAATTTGAAATTTCTTTTCCATTGCTAAAATTCCATTTAAAACCAACTCATTCAGAAACACTTTGGAAACCACATGGCATTGGTGTGTTGGGGCATTTTAACAGTATTATGTGCAGCAAGATGTGTCTAGTAGAAAAGTGTCATACCACTGTGACCATGGGGCCTGCAGTGTTTCCCAGCCTCACTTGCATGTGCACACCCTGGTGTGCTAGCAGTCCGGGGACTGGCTGTGAGGATGACATGGATGTGGAACTCGGAACGGTAGGGACTGTTGTCTTTCCATTCCCTGGCTCTCTCTAGAAGGTCCTGATTAGCAACAGGTTTAACTGAAAAAACTTTTGGCTTTTTTTCTTAGCCCTGTTTTCCCAAAGACAATATTCTGTAAATGAGGCAACTGAAAATAAAATAACATATTTGGGAGAGACACTAGTCTGCGGAAAATGAGAATTTTTGAATAGGGGACAACTTTGTAGTGATCCCCCCACCCCGTTGAAATCACATAGCTGGCTTCGGCCTTCAAAACCAGGCATTGGGTGACAAGCTTTCGTAGGCCCTAAGACCCATTAGATAAACACTTGGAGTTTGTCAGTGAAAGTCAGCCATCTAAGATCTTCCCACCCCTGCCATCTCTCTCTTACATTGCTTCAGTGGAATTGATATCTTCATGGTGAAATGGAGCCAGTAGTAATAAAAACTCTAGGGGCACCTGGGTGGCTCAGTTGGTTGAGCATCCGACTTCGGCTCAGGTCATAATCTCATGGTTCGTGAGTTCCAGCCCTGCATCGGGCTCTGTGCTGACAGCTCAGAGCCTGGAGCCTGTCTTCGAATTCTGTGTCTCCCCCTCTCTCTGACCCTCCCCTGCTCATGCTGTCTCTTTCTCTCTCTCAAAAATAAATTAAAACATTAAAAAAAATTTTTTTAAACCTCTAAAGCCTGGCAGATTTAAGAATAGTAGACCTGTGTTTAGAGGCCCTACCTTGGGAACTGGTCTCCAGTCACCTGTCCAATCCTGACAGGAGTGAGGCTCACACACACATCCTCTGACACACCAACCTAGAGTCTTTGAATTCTTATGCATTTAACAAGAATAAACTGAGGGCCAGCTAAGGGCTAAGTGCTCTCCAAGGACACCAGAATGAACCAGAGGGATGCAGTTTCTGCCCTCAGGGAACTTCTAGTCTAGAAACAACCTTATTTTCATAAATATGAAACTGATGTTGAATAACTCCATAGTCACTTTCGGTGGAAAATAAGGATGTTTCCACAAGACGTTTTTTGAATTAAATTTGTCATGGATGAGCCACATCTTCGGGCCAATTCTGTCTAATCCCAATATGATTCATAAGTACTTTAGTACTTCTTTCCTACACCTCTCAATAGATTGCTTTGAAGTAAGCCACTCTGCAGTTGAATACATCTATCAAATGTAAACAGATTGTGCTTTCTCAGACACAATGTTGACTTTTAAAAACACCAGTTTAATTTCTTGATGAAGTGACATGTGCTATTTCTTGACTACGTTGGCCTGTCTCTGGAGACCTGAATTTTATTCAGGCTCTTCTCTGAAGATAGCTCCAAGAGATTCCCATCAATGTCCCTTCCTGGTAGGTGGGCTGAGGCAGATGTGCAAGTCCATCCGGCTGTGGCGTGCAAAGCTCCAAGGGACTGGGGGTGAGACCATTGATTGCCTGTCGGATGGTGGTGGCCTTAGGACATCTCAGATGGATGATGTGATGCAGGCTGGCTTGTACTTCGTTTGTGGACTTTCCCTCGGTTAATTTCAGTGCCCTGCCTCTGTTGTGGTTGCTTTGGAACACATGGGGAAAGAATCTGCTTGGGAAGGACAACACTCCTTTCACTTGCCTTGCTGGGTGGACTTTCTTTGGAGAAACAGCTGGGACACAGAATGAAGAGTGTATGTTTTGCTGAAATCGAGAATCTTTACTTTGTCAGGGAATATCAGAGATAGTGAGTCCAGCCCCTCCTTTTACAGAGGAGGAGCCTGAGTCCTGCAAGATCTGAGAGTCAGTGGTGTGCAAGGCTAGGACTGGACTGGACATCTTTTGATGCTCTCTTCAGTGCTCCCTCTACTCTGCTTGATAAGTGGGTTCTCTAGTTGTCATAGACTTGGAAGAGAGAATGACTATATCTTCTTTAAAAAAAAAAAAAAAAGATGAACCATCCCCTACCAGAGACAGAACCAAAAAATAAAAACCACCCCACCATTGGTTGAAACCTCTCTTTAGGAAATTCACATCAGCAACCTTGCCACTACTGGCACTGTGTACGCATACAGTGATATTATCTGATGATGATTTATCAATGTCAGTGAGATACAGAGCTGTGGTATGTTTTTTTTTTAATTCTGCTGTGATATGGAAACAATTATCTTGTCAAGTCTAGAAAAACTTTAGTTCTGTCAAACAATATAAGAACACTCAAAAAATTTGGAAGTGAAATTTTAGAGTGCAACTAATCTCCAGGCTTTGATGACTTCATGGATGTGGTTACCTGTGAGTCCATCTCCACCTGGCATGGTGGTTCCTTTCCCCCTTGCCTTCCAGATGTGCTTGTGGAAAACCCAGGCAGGGGGGTGGGTGCTCAGGCTGGGGCCATGCTTCCTGGCTCCTGCTAGTGGGTTTCTGTTAATTACACAAATCAGGAACAGATGTGCTGAGACTGAACACCTCATACTTATTCCACAATGTGTTTTCTTTAAATGACAAATATTTTTTAAGGCCAAAAAGAAAAATATCATTATATAGTTTTCCTCTACAACACACAGCAAAAGGGAGGGAGGTACATGGGAGTCTATCCTGTCATTTGAACAGTTAGCTAAGCCAATGGCCTCAGAGTGGAAAAACCCTTGGTAAGTGTTTAAGGGCCTTATTAAAGTCTATTTAAATGTGGTAGTCTATAAACCATAGATTGTGTATTCCTCAGGCTGTTATATCATAATTTGTAGCTGGAGTATTTTTACTCTATATAAAATGGTTGATAAGTTTGGTAAATTGCTTCCACAAAGAAGGGAGAAGGAGAAGCTTTCCTTAAGGAAAACAGGAAAGTTGGAAAAATGGAGAACTCTTCTCTCCCTTTTTTTTCCCCTTATCAGTGAAGAGACACTTAAACGTTTCCAGACAGACTAGTGGTATCTCACAGGGGCATGGCTTTTTTCTCTTATTCAGAATATTGGATATTGGAAAAGAAAATTTGGAAGTAGAGAGGGGTATGGCTAGCCCTAGGACAAATACTTTTTCACAGAACTTTTGTTTATAATTTGAGTCAACGAAAATCAGAGTGCTCCCACCATTTGACTGGTCTAGTCTCAGACCAGAATGCTTCCCAAACCTGAGGGCCCAGAACAATCATTTTCCCTCCCTTTTCTACCTCTCCCATCTTTTTGGGACATCTGGTCAACCTGCCTGTATGCACATGTGTGTTTGAGATGGAGGTGGTGGAGATAGTCTGTAGATGGCTTGAGCATGCCTGGAAGGGGAGAAGCCTGGGCGGGTTCCATGTAGGTTGTGATCTGGGCTAGTGTGTTTCTCCCAGCTGGTCCTAGTCACCAGACGGGAGCCTTAAAAACTTTATGAGGTTATCTAAGGACCTTAAGGAGAAGTGAAGCATTTACCAGGATAACTATTTAAGTAGTTGGAGATATCTTACAAGGAGAGAAGTCTATTGTAGAAGAAATACTGCTTGTGACTTTTTATTTTGTGGGGACCCTTAAAGCCTAAACTGTGTTAAGCCAATGTACATCACCCAGAAAGGTTTATTTTTTTAATGTTTATTTATTTTTGAGAGAGAGAGAGAGAGAGAGAGAGAGAGAGAGAGAGAGAAAGCGGGTGAGCAAGCGAGCAGGGAGACACAGAATCTGAAGTAGGCTCAAGGCTCCAAGCTGTCAGCATCGAGCCTGATGCGGGGTTGAACTCATGACTGTGAGATCCTGACCTGAGCTGAAGTCAGATGCCCAAAAACTGGGCCACCCAGGCACTCTTGGAATATGGTTTTTTTTTTTTTTTTTTAAAGGTGAATGACTCAGGTTAACACATTTTGGTAGAGCCTGAGGCAAAACTAGAGCTGAAGAATGATTGACCTAATTAAGTTTTCATAAGGGAAATACTTAACTGTATTAAGATTTTCAGTTTCCTTTAAATCTTGTCCTAATTTTCCATTGATTTCATTTAGTAGTTTATTATAAAAATAAATGTGGCTGTAGCAATTAAAAATTGCGTTTTCATAAAAATTATAATTAGTGGAGACATGCACCTTTTTCTTTATTCATTAAAGTTACCACTCATAGCTTGGATCCTTGAATGCTCTTCCCTCCTCCTTTCCTCCACTTCCTCTCTTTCTCCTTCCCTCCCTCCCGCCCTCCCATATATAATAAAGGTGTTCACTAACTGAGCACTGTATGTGTGTCAGGTGCAGCTGTACTGGCAGGTATTCATTGGGTTGGACAGTAAATGCTCCCCTCAAATCCCTACTTTATAACCTAGGAACCCAAGACTCAGAGAGATTGAGTATCCTTATTCAAGGACACATGGTTCTATCTTCTGATTCCAATGCCCTTACACTTAAGACATCAGCATCCTTGTGTTACATACGTGCCACGTGCCAGGCACTGATGTAGGTTCTTGGGCCCCCAAAGATAAATAAATCCTATAACTTGCTCCCAAGGAGCTTGCATCCTAGTGGAATGGGACTAGAAATCAGCAAAGAGGGCCGCCTGTGTGGCTCAATTGGTTGAATGTCAAACTCTTGATTTGGGCTCAGGTCATAATCCCAAGGTCATGGGATCAAGCTCCGCAGCACTCAGCGTAGAGCCTATTTGGGATTCTCTGTCTCTCTCTCTCCTTCTGCTCCTCTCCCCCACTCACGCACACCCACACATTCTCTCTCTCTCTCTCTCTCTCTCTCTCTCTCTCTCTCTCAAAAGAAAAGAAACTGGCACATAAATAATTGCAAGTTGAATTATGAAACAGTGAGGTGTGTGTCATGGGACCACCAAGGAGTGGCCTGGAACCCAAGCCTAGAGGGTAGGAGTGGGCAGGACTCAGAAAGGCTCATTGGAAGATCTGTCCCTGGGCCAACCCTTCAAGGATCAGTCATAGTGAAGCAGGTGAGGAATAACAAGATGGACATCCTAGGAGGGAAGACATCAGAAGGAAACTCACAGCGGTAAAGAAGGGCTGGGCTGAAATACAAGCTATCTGGAATGGTTAAGTCAGTGGGATTTGCGGCTTAAATTGATACATGGTGTTTGAGAGGGAGAGAAATAGCAGATTTCTGGCTGGGGTTCTGGGATGAATGTAGCAGTGTCAGAAACATATGGGGAACATAGGGAGAGGGCCTGGTTAAAGGGGTGTGAGAATGAGTTCAGGTCTGGACATACTGAGTTTGAGGAGCTGTGGCATATCCTCAGGGCAAACTTTAGTTGGAAGTTGAGTATGTAACATTTACAAAAAGTTGTAAAGTAAGTAACTCAGCAAATATTCATGGAGTGCCTACCATTGCCTGACACTGTTCTAGGCACTGGAGTTACAGTGGTAAATACGTCTCTGTTGCATGGATAGTATATCCTAGTGGGATAAAGACAAACAATAAGGAAGTCAATCAGTAAGAAAATTTCAGAATTGTCATTAAGGAAGAATGGGGTAATGTAAAAAGTCTCCGTGAGAAGGTAACATTGGAGTTATGACCTGAGTGTTCAGAGGAAATTTTCATATGGATGCTCTGGGGTTAAAGTATTCCAGGGAAAGGGCATAGCAAGTGCAAATCTCCTGAGGTAGGAACGACCGGGTCCCAGAGAAAGGTAATCAGTGAAGCTGGGGCTGAGGGAGGGGCCGGAGTGTGGTGAGTGAGGCTGGGGAGGAAGGCAGCCATGGGATCAGGAAATGCCTTGGGCCTCTGGGAAGAGTCTGGGTTCCATCCCACGTAACATGGGAAGCCATTAGAGGGTTTGGGCCTGGGTAAATGCTAATGTAAACATTTTAAATGACAAAAACCAGCATACAAATTGTATTTCTTGTGTTTCTCAACTATATAAAGGAATGTGAGGAACTGGCCTTTTCAGGAAACTTGCTGAAGGATCCCACGTGGTCAGGGTTGTGAAGGCTGAGGTCAGAGTCCCAGGACAGGACCTTGGTCCTGACGCTGTCTCTGCCAGCAGTTCCCAAACCTTTGTGATCTGAGGACTGTATCTATTGATATTTATCATATTGGAAATTAAAATGGAGAAAACATTTAAACATCCCTTTATTAATTCATTAAAAAATGAACCTATGGCATGTTTCCCTAAATGACATATTTTAATGAAAAAAAAGATTGTGTTTTCCAAAACAAAAAACAAGTTAGTGAAGAGAGTCATTTTTTTATACTTCATCTCTTACTATTTGGCACAGCAGGAGGCAGCCGGGTTCTCATATCTGCTTCTGTGTTCCATTGGTTATGATATCATAAGTCATATACACTGGGAGGGGGTGACAGTGAAAATGGAATATACAGAACTGCTTAGTATCATTGTGAAAATAGTCTTGACGTGTGGATCCCCTAAAAGTTTCCTAGGCTAGACTTTGATGTTGGGCAGTCTCCTAATCTTGGTAGGCCTCAGTTTCCCAATCTTTAAATTGAGGTCTTCTAGTAGTACCAACCCCATTGGGTCGTTGTGGGACTGAATGGCTCAGTATATGTTGAGCTCTTAAAATAGTGCCTGGGACATAGCAGGTGCTCAGTAAGTATCAGCTCGTTTTCTTTTTGTTATTGTGATTCTGAGTGGCAGTAAAATAATCTCCTAAGAAATGGTAAAAACTCATTTAAACTTTATTTTCACTGACCCTTCCCTTCCATCCTCTCTTGTTCCAGTTGTGAAATGAGAGTTCAAATCTGAGTACCAACCTGCAAATGCCACTGCCAAATAACTGTAGGTTTTAATGCTAACCTGTTTGTGGTAATGATGGCACTTTGTGCTATAATTTCCCATATTCTCTCTTTTTTCCTAATACTTGAAATCATCTCTTCTTAGCTAGTGGAAGCTGAATGGTAGAGGAGGTAGAGGAAGAAGTGATTTGACAGCATCAGTTTCTGCCTGGGGCTACGACTTCATTCCGTTTGATTGCTCCTCCCCTCTTACATTTTCCACACTGTAATCAGGACATGAATTGATACACTTGGGGAATGAAAGTCAGATGTCATCATCCAGTAGTTGATTTGTGGCAGCTACCAATGCCTGGACCATCCCACCCCCCAAAGATACTGACTGAACTGGCCTGGGGTGTGATACAGGTGTCAGGATTTTTAAAATCCTCCCAGTGTCCAAAGTATCACCAGGCAATGACTAAAACAGAAGGCCACATATTTCCTTCTTTATTGTAAAATGTAATGAATCCACAGAGTATGTGATGCATAAACGTCAGCTTAACAAATTGTTGTAAGATGAGCACCCATGCAGCCATAATCCACTGCAGGGAACAGAACTTTGCCAAACTCCAATGCACCTCTTGCTTTTTATCAGTTATGCTTTTTTCAACTCTTTAGAGGCAACCATTACCCAGATGTTCTATAATCACTTTGTAGCTTTGTTTTACAACTTTCCCATATGAGCATGAATCCTTAATGCAGAGTAGACGGACAGATTTTTGAATTTTATTAATATGGAACCATACTTCTTTGGCTTCTTTTGCTCAACCTTCTATATTTTTAAAATTCATTTGTATTTTATAAGTTTATGTATTTATTGAGAGAGAGTGAGAAAAGAGAAAAGAGAAAAAAGAAAAGAGAAGGGGGTGGGTAGCCAGGGAGGAGCAGAGAGAGAAGGAGAGAGAATCCCAAGTAGGCTCAACGTTCACAGCATGGAGCCTGACATAGGGCTCAAACCCACAAACCATGAGATCATGACCTGAGGCAAAACCAAGAGCTGATGGTTAACCAACTGAGCCACCAGGTGCCCCGTGTGTGTGTGTGTGTGTGTGTGTGTGTGTGTGTGTGTGTGTGTGTGTGTGTGTGTGTGTGTGTGTGTAGTTCCTTGCTTTTCACTATTCTGTAGTATTCCGTTATATCAACATACCACAATGTCTTTCTCCACTCCTGACGAATGTTTTGGTTGTTTCTGATTTGGGGCTATTATGACCAGAGCTGCTGCTATGGACATTTTCTTATGTCTCCTGGTGCATGAAGGCAGATATTTGGAACATAAATCTAAAAGTGGAATTGTTGCTCATCTCAAGAAAGGGAAGAGGGGCCAGATGACAGTTCTGGTGGACTCTCAGGGTAGATAGAAGTTGTTGTGTGGGACCTCGTTAACATTCCTGCTCTGGGCTGGGTGCCAGGAAGTGTGTACTGCTCTGAGCCACAGGCCTTGGGAGTGTTGATGGTCTGTCTACAGGAGGCAATTGAGAAGCACATGGTCATCTGCTTTTGGTTGTTTCTTAGGACTAGAGGGACAAGTTTCATGCCCATCAAGGGTAAAGATCTTCATGAAACACTGTACTCTGAGCTGGGACTCAAAGGAAGCCTCTTGGCAATGGGGTCACAGGCTGCACTATGGAAGGACAGCTGGCTGGCCCCCCAAATGTCAGGCCTGCCTCCCATCCTCACCATCTGCTAGAAGGAACCAAACCATCTCTGGAGAAAGAGAACATTATCATAGGCCCTAAAGTAGTTCTTAAATTCTAATTTTCTTCCTGATCTTAACAGGCAATTTCCTGCTATATTGGTCGTTCATTGATGCTTTGATGGAGTTGTGCTTTGCTTACTTTGTTCTCAACTTTTTTTCATTATCTTCAGTGGGCAGTTTGGTAT
Organism: Helogale parvula; assembly: GCA_004023845.1. Classification (NCBI taxonomy): domain Eukaryota; kingdom Metazoa; phylum Chordata; class Mammalia; order Carnivora; family Herpestidae; genus Helogale; species Helogale parvula. The sequence goes on from PJEM01013025.1 coordinate 39,537, forward strand.
GAATCAATTGTATGGCGCATGCCCTCATTCTATATGAACACCATAAACCCAGACTTGTTTCAGAGACCTCTGCTAAAATACCCTTGGGGCTTCCAGGGAATGATGATGAGCTAGCTCATCCATTCTCTTCTCATGGTTGCTGACACCCTGGGCTACTGCTCTGCCATTCGGCAGGTTCTGTCTTGCCAAGTTGAGTCTGTGATCCTACAAATGGCTGTTGCTGTTTTGTGTTACTTAGCTCCAAGCATGGACATAAGCTGAGGTATGCTAGAGCTGGCCCCTTTTGGTTCATAAAGATGATTGTTTAGTTTTGAGAAATTATGTGAGCCAGTGTTTAAACAGCCATTATTAAAAACTGAATGATATAAACTTAACAGAGGATCATGGGGGAAGGGAAGGGGAAAAAATAGTTTCAGACAGAGGTAATCAAACCATAAGAGACTCTTGAATGCGGAGAGCAGACTAAGGGTTGATGAGCGGAGTGGGGGAGACAGGAAATATGGGCAATGGGCGTTGAGAAGGGCACTTGTTGGGATGAGCACTGGGTGTTGTAAGCTATTAATTACAGGAATCTACCCCCAGAACCAAGAGCACACTGCATACACTATATGTTAGCTAACTTGATAATTAACTTAAAAAATAAAAAATAAACTAAATAAAAATAAAAAATATATTGAAACAAAGTTTATCAATCCTCAAAACTATCACTTTCTAATTATTTTACTATTTGTTTTAGTAATTCATGCAATTTTACTATTCATGCATATTTTACTATTCATGCAATTGAGGTTATTTATATTTATTTGAATATATATGGTAGAAATACTATGTAATGGTATAATATAGCACATCTCAGTGCCACATTTAGTGATGTCACCGCATAAACAGCCATGGGAGAAATATTTACACCTTGGAAATTGGCAAATACTCCACATTGGACATTATCTTTTTTCTTTCTTTCTTTTCTTCTTTCTTTCTTTCAAGAGCTCATTTTAAATACTTAGCATATCACTGGACATAGGACACCTTTTCAAACTCTTACAGCAGAGTTCCAACAGACTCAATTATGAAAGGAAATGATCAATTAGAGAACTTAAAAACTGGTAATTAGAAGTGGCCATTCTAAGTTACAAGCCTACTCTTTTTTGATAGTAGTCCCTAATGATGCTGCCTCATCTAACTCCTGTCTTGGCTATTTATTGGTGGTAGAATTCAACTTTTCTGCCTAGTTTTGACCTACCCTCAAAAAGAATGACATTGTACAGATCTTTCCTACATGGATTCCAGGCCTCAATTCTGAGAACACACAGGTAAAACAATTTCTTTTCCTCTCTCATCTACTTGACTCCTCAATTTCCCTTTTGTGTTCTCATTTTCTTCCTGCCCTAACCTCGAACTCCCTTGAAGATGACTGACACCAGGAATGTCCATGTTCCTTATTTTTTCCCACAGGGCTAACTTTGCTCAGAATACAGTAATCAATATATTTCAGCGTCTGGTTTATTCAATGTTGAATAAAGCCACCTGTGGAACTTCAACAGAATAGTCCAGGTTGAGATTTGGCCTTTGAAAATTGGCCTTCATTTCCCCTTTCCTTGAATAAATATACACCCATCTCAAGAATAAACAGTGATGCTAAGACAGGGTATTTCAAATCCATATTTAGCAATAAAGACTCCAAAATATTCCCTCTTCAATATAATCTACACACGGGACATAACTTAATGGATTACCTTATTTACATAACTATATGGAAACTACCTTTAGATTCTCTGTCTGGAACATTGCATTTAAGATTCCTCATTGCCTTCTGAACTTCCCTAAGAAGAATGTGTACTTCAGAATATATTAAAAACTCAGCACTCTTCTCTGCTGGTCACCTGACTTCCCTCTTTCATCTGGCTTCTTCAGTAGCCTCCTAATTGGTTTCTCAGCTTCCACCACTGCCCTTCTTCAGTCTATTCTCAGCACAGCCTCCAGCACAGAGTGATTCTGTTAAAATATAAATCGGATTAGGTTGTTCGTTTCTTTGCTCAAAATTCTCTAATGTCTTCCCATTTCTCTTAGGGAATAAGCCACATAGGATCCAACTCCTTATTCCTTTGACATCCATTATTCTCCCTATAGGGCACTCACTCTTCTCTAGTCAATTGTGCTGCCTTGCTGTCCTCTGAACAGATGCTATCTTTCCTCGGGGATTTCTCATGGGATCTACTTGTAGTATGGAATGCTCCCATCTGAGAAAGCTGCATAATTTGATCTCATATTTCCTTCAGATCTTTTCCCAATGTCATTTCTTAGTGACATTTTCGCCAGTAACCTTATTACAATTACAACCCTGTCTATCTTTTCTATCTACCTTTCCTCCCTAGTATTTATCATATAGATATGTATGTATATATGTATGTATATGTACAAATATATATGTAATCTTGTTTATTGCCTTGTTTTCTGCCACCATTAGAATGCAAATTTTATGAAGAATTTGTATCTGATTATAGCATGTTGAATTACCATTGCCTAAAACCTAGCATCTGGTACAAAAAGATTTTTGATAAATATTGAACGGATGGATGAATGGATGATAGAGTGGTAGAACAGACTTTGGCTAGGAGCTGGAGACTAGGTTTTGGTTTTTCCCTTTTCCAGTGATAAGTTCTACAATACTTACTACATTTTGTTTCTATATGTCTGTGTACTTCTCAACAAAATGGGAATACAGCTGTTTCACATGCCTCACCAATTTGTAGTAATGCTCATGCAAGGAAATACTCTATACAAGTGCATGGGGTATTTTATTTGTCTAAGTCATTTATACCCAGTATACTGAGCAGCTAGCTCCATGCCCACTTTATTTTAAACCATTCCCAAGAAAAAAAAAACTTTCCACCTGAACACAGGGTAGGGCTGACAGGTTCATTTTTGCATCTCCCTCTGAATATTTTAGTGGGTCCTTTACTTATCACTTAGGTCAGATCCTTAGATTTACTATAAAAGCCACTGAGAACCTGAAGAATGCAATAGCTCATCACAAGGTCCAGGGTCTTCTATGTGTCTAGTGTTGTGTTGGGTGTTCTGCATATGTGATCTCCCTTCATCTCCATGGCAGCTGTGCAAGGAGAGTGTGGCTTTATTTTAAAGATGAAGAGGTTGAAGTTTAGAAGGATCTAGTATCCCACTGAGGCAGCAGGGCTGATATGAGACAGGGCCAGGGGGAGAATTCAAGTCTGTCTGTTGCCAATATCAAACTCTCATCTATCTCTGTAAATTGAGATATTTAATCCAAGCGCCTAAAAGTGGATATTCTTCTGTGAATGGTGTTTCTCACTGACATGTTATTTCTTTTTAGACTGTTTATGACCAGTGGTTCATTGCCCTTTTTAACATTGTTTACACATCACTGCCTGTTTTAGCCATGGGGATTTTCGACCAGGTATGTATTTGTTTCTGTCTTTATAACATATTTTGTTTTGTTGATGCTTTTTAGTTGCTTCTAGATTCTAAGTAGAAAACGCAAGTCATGGAAAGAGTCCTAGAATTTCAGTTGTCTGAATAGGTGTTTCATGGATCAGAAACCCTTCCAGATCACCCACATCTCCCAAACAGTTCTCTGATCAAAGCTTGGCTACTCTCTTGTTTGAGACTCCTATACCACCTTATTGCTCTAAAGCCTGAGACTTCCTACATGAAATGGTCTATAATTTTATGTTGGTCCAGCACTTCCCAGGCTTGTAGGACTTTACTATTATTTATTTATTTTTCATATAGCACCTTTTATTATTTTTATTTTTTTAATAGTTTATTGTCAAATTAGTTTCCATATAACACCCAGTGCTTCTCCCCACAAGTGCCCCCC
>PJEM01013026.1:0-43290 GCA_004023845.1 Helogale parvula
TCTTCTTCGATCTCTTTCATAAGTTTTCTATAGTTTTCATCATATAGGTCTTTTACATCCTTGGTTAGGTTTACTCCTAGGTATTTGATGGTTTTTCGTGCAATCGTGAATGGGATCAGTTTCTTAATTTCTCTTTCGGCTGCTTCATTTTTGGTGTATAGGAATGCAACTGATTTCTGTACATTGATTTTGTATCCTGAAACTTTACTGAATTCATTGATCAGTTCTAGAAGGCTTCTGGTGGAGTCGATTGGGTTTTCCATGTAGAGTATCATGTCATCTCCAAAAAGTGAAAGTTTGACTTCTTCCTTGCCAATTCTGATGCCTTTTATTTCTTTTTGTTGTCTGATTGCTGATGCTAGGACTTCCAGCACTATGTTAAACAACAGTGGTGAGAGTGGGCACCCCTGTCATGTTCCTGATCTCAGGGGGAAAGCTCTCAGTTTTTCCCCATTGAGGATGATATTACCTGTGGGTTTTTCATAAACTGCTCTTATAATGTTTAGGTAAGCTCCTTCTATTCCGACTTTCTCAAGGGTTTTTATTAAGAAAGGGTGCTGTATTTTGTCAAATGCTTTTTCTGCATCTATCGACAGGATCATATGGTTTTTATCCTTTCTTTTGTTAATGTGATGGATCACATTGATGGATTTGCGGATATTGAACCATTCCTGTAACCCAGGAATGAATCCCACTTGATCATGATGGATAATTCTTTTTATATGCTGTTGAATTCGATTTGCTAGATCAAGAGACTATAGGTGCTGGCCAGGGTGTGCAGAGATGGGCACCCTCCTACACTGTTGGTGGGAATGTAAACTGGTGCAGCCGCTCTGGAAAACAGTGTGGAGGTTCCTCAAAAAACTATCCATAGAACTCCCTTAGGACCCAGCAATAGCACTGTTAGGGATTTACCCAAGAGAGACAGAAATGCTGATGCATAGGAGCACATGTACCCCAATGTTCATAGCAGCAATGTCAACAATAGCCAAAACATGAAAAGAGCCTAAATGTCCATCACCAGATGAGTGGATCAAGAAGATGTGGTATATATATACGATGGAGTACTACATGGCAATGAGAAAGAATGACGTATGGCCATTTGTAGGAAGGTGGATGGACCTTGAGGGTGTCATGCTGAGCAAAGTAAGCCAGGCAGAGAAGGACAGCAACCATATGTTTACACTCATAGGTCTAACCGGAAAACAGGAGAGACCTAATGGAGAACCAGGGGGAGCGGAGGAGGGAGAGAGAGTTGGGGAGAGAGAGGGATGCAAAACTTGAGAGACTATTGAATGCTGAAAATGAACTGAGAGTTGAAGGGGAAGGGGGAGGGGGGAAAAGAGGTGGTGGTGATGGTGGAGGGCACTTATGGGGAAGATCACTGGGTGTTGTATGGAAAACAATTTGACAATAAAATATTATGGGAAAAAAAGAAATAATTGTATTATTTAGATATAGTTTCTTTTACTATTTTGTTTTACATGCATTTATTTCTTTTCTATTGGCATCAGCATGGGTAGGAGTGATTAGAATGAAGATTTAATTATCCTCCTTTTTTAAAATATCAGAATAGTTAACCTGTACTCCCATGGGAAACAACTTTATTAACTATATAGTACAGTGCTATGTATAGTTCCTTTAGTTCTTAGTCTTATATTCTCTACTAATTTCCTAAGTTACTTAGGTAAATTTTTGTCTACTTCATTTTTTATTTTCCTGTTACTAGAGTCTAAAATGTGGAAAAGAAAATTTTCTCCTGGTATTAGAATTAAATCTAATTCCAGCACTAGATTTTTTAGAATTCCTAAAGAAGGGATCCTGGACTTGGAGTTAGATTGCTGTGATTTAAATCCTATTTGTACCACTTATTAACTGCATGACCTCTGATAAGGAATTCACTTCTCGGAGCCCTGGTTTCTTTCATTCTTGAAATGGGGTGATTATACCTCAAAGAGTTATTACAGGAATTAAATAGCTAATGGTTATGGACATCTTGTGAGTGATAAAGCACAATACCAATTATTAATCATTTTAATTAGATATGGTAGTACAAAAGAAAGTTCTATTTTCATCTGTGTCAATGATTCTACAATTATAAGCTTCATCATAGTCTGCTAGAAGCTATCTGTTGTGAGCCAGTTCACCTCAATTGCCCCACAAACCTGTTAGCCTATGTCCCTAAGAAGAGAGAAGTTTTATAACATTGCAACTAGATTCTTATTGATTTACCACTGTTTACTTCTGTTTGTGAGTAACCCAGTTGTACTTTACAAAGGATGGTTGTAGGCTGTAGATACGATCACATCTCTGGCTATGCTCTTACCATTGCTGAAAGTAAGACACACTGATAGTCGTAGACCGAGTGCATATCTGTGAATTTATTTTGGTTCTTTTCTGTTTTATAGATTGCACTGAATCACATTGCCAATGTAGAAAAGTTGCCTGTCACTAGCCTGGGTTGTCTCCTGATCCTCCGCTGCAAGAATTTCTGGGTGGTCCACTTTGTTTTAGATTCTGACATTGTGTGCCATGATGTTTATAATTCGCTGCTCAAGCTTTCTCAGCCAGGTAGTTATGACAATATTTTTAGCCTAAATCATTTTAATTGTTTTCCCCTAGAATGGTATAATAGAAAGATCATGAGCTATGGAGATAAGCAGAACAGAGTTTGGATCTGGGCCCTGGTACTTACTAGCTTCATGGTATTTGGGCAAATTATATAACCTCTGAATTCAGCTTCCTCATCTGTAAAAGTAGTAATGGAATGTTATTCTGTCATAAAAAAACAATGAGATCTTGTCATTTGCAACAAAACGGATGGACTGAGAGGGTATGAAGCTTAATGAAATAAGTCAGCCTTAGACAAATATATGATTTCACTCATATATGGAATTTAAGAGACAAAACAAAGAAAGGGAAAAAAAGATATGGAGAGAGACAAATCAAGAAACAGACTCTTAATTATAGAGAACAAACTAATTTTTACCACAGGGGAGGGTGTGGGGAGATGGGTTAAATAGGTGATGAAAATTAAGGAGTACACTTGTGATGAACATCGGGTGTTGTATAGACTTGCTGAATCCCTAAAACAAACAAAACACCCTATATTAGAAAACTGGAATTCAAATAAAAACTTGAAAAAATAAAAATACATCTAAACCTTAGCATGGGGCTCTGCACTGACAGTTGGGAGCCTGTTTGGGATTTACTCTCTCCCTCTCTCTCTGTCCCTCCCCATCTTGCATATGCATGTGATCTTTCTCAAAATGAACTTAAAAATATATATACTCTGTTTTTTAAATATATGGAGGGTTTTTTTTAATTGACCACACAAAATCTCTCTCTCCCTCTCTCCTTTTAAGTATCCTCTTATAAATTATTTGTCAGTTCAGGAAGACTGTCTTGGATCAAAATTTGTTTCGTATTGTCTTGCAAGCTTTATGTTTGTCCCAATGTTCCTACCCCTACATTCAGTTCCATTCAGAAAACTAGGACAGTTTTTCAGAGTCCTTAATAATGCAGTTATCCCTGTTTCCTCCAGCCTTACAGTCTCAACCCCCAGCCTATGTGGCTAACTCATAAGCTACTTCTGATTTTAGTCTGTGGAATTTCCATGCTTTTGTGCCTTCCCTCCCATTTTTCCCCACTCTTTCCCCAGAATTTGCTAGAATTTTATTGATAGAGGTTAGCTGTCAGTCAACCCAACACTATATATGGCATTGGCAGAATATATCCATCTCTGGAAAAGTTATTGCCACATAAATTGGTCAGATGCATTATTGATCAAATGTTTCATCTTGTGAAGAGAAAAAGTGGGGTTGACAGGAAGAAGAGAAAAAATGGCCGATTATCAGCCAGAAGCAGGTATTGGCCTGACAAGTGGAATACAAGAACACTGTTAATGTTTTACAACATGTTATAATAAGCAAAGCAATTAGGTCATTGAAGCTCAGTTAAAAACTTTTGGTAAGGACCACTTTCCCAGCATGTGAAACCCTGAAGTTTTGGTTGAGTCCATTATCCAGCAATTCATAGGAAGCCAAGAAGTATGTTCCTGCTTTGTATTAGTATCACAAAAAATTAAAATATTTTTAAAATAAGACTTTGAAGCAATATTCCAATTCTTATTCTTTACATAAAGCCAAACTTTACACAAATCATTGTCCTGTTTCACAAACATTCCCTTTAGGAGAAGGAAATCTAGCCTTTTTTTTTTTTTTTAGCGTCATTTGTTTTTCTTTAAGTTTCACTCATTATTAATTTGTTTTCATGTTTATCTCCTCCAGCATTACCTGAAGATCTGTATGCTTTTTCTTATAATCCCAAATCCTCGAAAGAGGTGAGGGAAAATGAGTAGAAACTGATTGACACAGTATCATACTTTGGGCATATGGGAGTCCCCAACAAGTACTGGACCATAACCGATGCCAACAGAAGCTATGAGGTATTCTTGTCATTGTTTTCCTTTTAATCCATTTAATTAAGCCAGAAGAATATCAGCAAAAATGTTTTTGAAAACAAGAGAAAAATCCCTCATAATCTCTCCTTTTCATTTAACATTCAGCCATTCAACCAGCATTTATTAAGTACCTACTTCACTGAAGACACTGAGTCAGGTTTCATAGTCTTAAGGCATCCTAAGATGAAGGATATGGAATTTAGACCAGCAAGCCAGAAACAGCTTGATGCTTTGAGAAATAGTCTAAAGAAGAAAATCTATCCTAATTTATATAGGGAGAGAAAGAAGGTCAGGAAGTTAATACAGATCATGAAGAGCTTCCTGGCCAAATTAAGGAATTTGAACACTATCCTGAAGATAAGAACCACTAGAATATTTTAAGTTAGAAGGGAATATGAGTATATTTGTGTCTTAGAAAGATAAGTTTGGTATTAGTATGGAGAATTGGTTTGCTTGAGCTAAGAATGTAGGAGAATTATATGAGAAGTGACAAAAACCTGAACTAAGGCAGTAACTATAGATGGAGAGGAGGAGATGGTTTTAAGAGATAGGTAGTAGAGTCGAAAGAACCTGGCAAGAGATTATAGTGGCTGGGACATAGAGGGAGTTTAGTATGCATCCCAGATTTCCTGGTTTCTGTCTTGAATGACAAAGCGGCTAATGGATATGTTAGCCAAGATAAGGAACTTAAGAGGGAAACACAGTGTCTTCAGTTTTAGACTTGAGTTCAGGGTGATTAAAATATATCAAGTATATAATATCAAACGTTTGATTCTGGATATTAAGAGTTCTGTGCCAAAATCGAAGTTGAGGGATGTGTTGGGGGTCTCCAAGACCATCCCTCAGGTTTAGTGATTCACTGGCTTCACAAGGCTCAACATATAGTTATACTTGTGGCTGTGATTTATTACAGCAAAAGAATACAAAACAAAATCATTGAAGAGAAAACAGGTGAAGTCCAGAAAAAAACAAAAAAACAAAACAAACAAAAAACCAAAACAGGCATGAACTTCAGAGTCTTCTCTCAGTGGAGTCGCATGCCTAATTTTTCTCAACAAATTGTGACAATGTATGAAAAATGTTACTTAATAGGGAAGTTTATTTGAGAATCAGTGCCCAGGATTTTTATTGGGGCCTAGTCACATAGGCACTCTCTGTCTAGTGTATACAAAAGTTCCTGATACCCAGAAGGAAAACAAGTGTTCAGCATAGCATAAACCACATTATTTGTACAGTTTAGGCACAGTGAGTCATTATTATCAGTTAGGGAATGATGGGAACACTTATAAAATTCAGGATCCCAGGCACCAAAGGTCTATCCTTGCAAGCAGGCCTTTCTAAGGGTGGCAGTTAGGCCTTTTGTAATAATTTTCTGCATTGAGAGTCATTGGTGTTTAAGTGGTATGCATGAATTGATGGTGTAAGGACGCAGGTCTGATCCAAGCTTCCCTTCCGACCTTGAAGGCCTAGGTGATCGGCTTCTCAGAATCATTAGACAATAGGAGAGACAACCATTGTAACACCCCATCAGGAAAGGCCAGCTAACACCTTTAACATTTCTAAGGGCGGGCCTAAAGATGGAGGCTATAAGATAATCACCTATTGCTTAAGACTAGTCACACCCTACATGAGGGTCCTGGGCCCACTCTGTGATTGGTCAATACTCTAAATGTTGTGATTGGCTCCCACTAAAAGTATCGATGTATGGTTAAAGTTACTGCCAGTATTGATAGAGGGTAGGGATTGGATCGCTGTGCCAGTGTCGCCATTTCCTGTAACACCCTCTTCCTAAAAAAGCCCCTACCCCGACATGTTCAGGCTCTCACCACATGGATCCACTGTGCTGGTAAAGTCTGTGAGTCCGAGTTTAGGCCCCAACGAGCCTAAACCTGTAATAAAGCCCTTTGCTTTTGCATGCATGATTCGGTCTCCCTGGCAGTCTCTGGTTTTTGAGGACGATATTATAAATCTGGGCATAACAATGGATTTTTGTTTCCAGCATTTTACTATTATAAAAAGATAGTAATTGTAATGCCTTTCTGGTAACAGAGTTTTGAATATCTACTAGAAATAAGGGTTGGTGAGCTGTCCCTTAGCAGGGCTATCTATGAGGTAGTTTATTAGCATCATACTTGACATGACTAAGTAGAAATGAGGTGAATTCTTTCCAGTTAAGTTAGGGTCTAAGTTACCCAAAATGATGTCTGAAATATCTATGTTGGTACCTTAGATACATGTAGCCTTCTGAGTTGAAATGGAAGCTCCATTTATTTATGTTTGTGTGACCCACTTTTCCAAAGTCTAAGTCCAGATAAGAGGATGGGTAGAGGTCTTTTTCAAATGTCCTGCATTCTGAGAATGTTGACTTTAATGAGTTTCATAGAGCACTCTTGATCTGATCCACCTGGAACATTTTTTGCCTATTCATATTTTTATTTGTTTGATCCACTGTCAAATGTTTGAAAGTGTTCTTTACTTAGAGGAGTGATTAGAATTAATTAATTAATATGATTAATGTCACATCTGTGCTGTTATAATATATTGTCACTATCTTTGGAAAGATATTTTGACAACTACTAAAAGCTGAAAAGTTTGAGAAAATTTGTCATTCTTTTTATAGAGTAAGTATACCTTAAATGTCAGCACTTCAACCCCTAGAATAGTACTTTAAAGACACTGAAGATTTGCTACTATGAACCCAGTATACATTTTAAGAAAGATAAATCATGTTTCTTCCTTCTCTACCTGTCTACCTTACATTTGAGTCTATTTTTTTTAAATTTACTTGTTTACAATATACATTGTTTGCTCTGATAGACAAGTGTAGGAATTTCAAAGTAGGGTTATACGTGCATTTCTACCTATAATGTTTGTTATTTTAAAGGTACATTTTTTATTACATGCCTCAATATCTTTCTTTCTAGAATATAATAGACTACTTGGAAGAACTTTTATACTAAGAATATTTTCATTCCTATTTCTGAGTAATGGATGATTCTAGATGATAGATGCCAAACAGCTAATGCTTGAATGATTGCTATTCCAACCTATTGGTAGCAAGTACAAAATGTTTAAAAAAGACATAAAAAATTCAGTTTATTTTCTTTTACGTATGCAGTACCTACCCTCCTGAAATAGTGGTTCCCAAATCTGTTACCCTGGGAACTGTGGTTGGAAGTTCAAACTTCAAAAGTAAAGAACACTTACCTGTGCTCTCCTACCTCTACAAAGAGAACAGAATGAGTTGAGCATACTTCTTTCATGAAAACTAAACTTGGCTCCAGAAGACCTGAGGTTAAGTCCCACCACTGCTACTTACTAGCTGTGTCACCTCATGGCCAGGAGAGGCAGGAGGCTGAGCCCAGGGTCAGTGAAATGCTTGGGTTTCAGAGCTGTATCTCTCTTTGCTTCACTCTCCTGAGTTGGCTCATCCTCTCTCTGTGTTCACCAAACATGTGCATGTGATCACACAACTGACACAGTTTTTGTTTTATAGGCTGCCATTTGCCACTGTAGCCAGGTTTTATTCGGATTTTATATTCACTGTGTTGATGAGCTCTTGCTGGAGGCCATTAGCCAAACAAACCCAGGGAGCCAGTTTATGTATGTTGTAGACAGAAGACAAAGGTATCTATCATATCAATGATCTCTCTGATATTCCTGCTTCACTTATGTCACAGTTCCCCCACCCACATGTTGAATTTTGCAGCATTATTGGGAAAGTTAGTTTTGTGATATGGGGTTATTGTGTTAGACATCGTATAAAATCATTTGAACAAGACTTTTGGAGCATTTGAGCTCCTTTTATTGTAGACCATCACTGCCAAGCAAGACTGAAAAAGTACTTTGAACAATGTAGATTTGCCACTTCCTGAATTTATGACATTTGAATTAAATGACCTGGAGGTTCTTTGACATTCCTTCATCTTCTTTCCTAAATCTGCTACTCAAACAGAATTTTCAGTATTCCTCTTTTGTGGTCTACATTTACTATCGGAGAAAGCAGTTCAACCTAATACTAGAAGCTTAATACAAGTGTACTTCTCTGTAAACAGTGTATTAAGCCATAGTGGGTTATTAATACTTTGGTGTCTCCTGAAGGAGTAGTGTTCACAGTGTGACTGTTATATGATTAACAAATTCTTTGGCTCATATGTTAGTAATTTTTAGGACCCACCTCTATCAGCTGACCAAATTTTTCCCAATTCATTGAAATGGAGTCTATTTTTTTTATTTAAAAAATTTTTAAGGTTTATTTATTTTTGAGAGAGAGACAGAAAATAAGAAGGGGAGGGGCAGAGAGAGAGGAGAGACAGAATTTGAAGGAGGCCCCAGGTTCTGAGTCATCACCACAGAGCCTGACATGGGGCTCGAACTCACAGACCACGACGTCATGAGCTGAGCCAAAGTCAGACGCTTAACCAACTGAGTCATCCAGGTGCCCCTGAAGTGCAGTTTAAATCATGGCACCAGAGAACTGGACAAAGGCAGGAACATTAAGTTTCCTGTGGATTTTGCCATTGGACATGGGCCTAGTGAAATCCTTTGATCTTTCCAAGAGCCAGATGCTGCATGATTTGTTACATGTGTTTTCATGGAAAGGAGGGTCCTCAGATGTACCTAGTATCAGTCTAAACTCTGTATTAATTCCTTACCTATAATGTTTTGTCCAACCCTATAAGGGATTATAGAAGAATTAATTGTACCCCATTAGGCAAGTGAAGGAAAAATTCCTTTTCTTAAAGGAATATGGCTAACTAGGTGGTTACATTGTGTGTGTGTGTGTGTGTGTGTGTGTGTGTGTGTGTGTGTTATTTTTCTCAAATTTTCATTTAAATTCCAGTTAACATACAGGATAATATTTGTTTCAGGTGTAAAATTTAGTGACTCAGTACTTCCATACAACACTCGGTGTTCATCAAAATGCCCTGCTTAGTCCCCTTCACCTATTTACCCCTTCCCCTACCCATTGCCCTCTGGTAACCATTGGATTGTTCTATATAGTTATGAGTGGGTTTCTTGGTTTACCTCTCTTTTTCCCCTATGATCATTCTTTTGTTTCTTAAATTCCACATATAAGGGAAATCATGTGGTATTTTTCTGTGTATGAATTATTTCACATAGCATAATAACATCTAGCTCCATATCATTTCAAATGGCAAGATTTCATCCTTTAGGGTAGAATAATATTCCATTATATAAATACCACTTTTTTGGTTATTTTTATTTATTATTTTTAAAATACATTTTATTGTCAAATTGGCTAACATACAGTGTGTAAAGTGTGCTCTTGGTTTTTGGGGTAGATCCCCATGGTTCATCGCTTACATATGGCACCCAGTGCACATCCCAACAAGTGCCCTCATCAATGCCCATCACCCATTTCCTTCCTCTCCCCCACCATCAACCCTTAGATTGTTCTCTATATTTAAGAATCTCTTATGGTTTGCCTCCCTCCCTGTCTGTTTGTCACATTTTTTCCCCTTCCCTTCCCCCATGGTCTTCTGTTAAGTTTCTCAAGATCCACATAGGAATGAAAACGTATGATATCAGTCTTTCTCTGACTGACTGATTTCACTTAGCATAATATCTTTCAGTTCCATCTTTATTGCTGCAAATGGCCAGATTTCATTCTTTCTCATTGCCATGTAGTACTCCATTGTATATATATACCACATCTTATTGATCCATTCATCAGTTAATGGACATTTAGGCTCTTTCCATGATTTGGCTATTTTTGAGAGCACTGCTATAAACATTTGGGTACATGTGCCCTATGAATCAGCACTCCTGTATGCTTTGGATAAATTGCTAGTAGTGCTATTGCTGGGTCATAAGGTCATTCTATTTGTAACTTTTTGATGACCCTCCACACTGTTTTCCAGAGTGGCTGCACCAGTTTACATTCCCGCCAACAGTGGAAGAAGGTTCCCTTTTTTCCACTTCCTCGCCAGCATCTATTGTTTCCTGAGTTGTTCATTTTAGCCACTCCGAGTGGTGTGACTTGGTAGCTCAGTGTGGTTTCGATTTGTATTTACCTAATGAGGAGTGACGTTGAGCATCTTTTCATGTGTCTCTTGGCCATCTGGATGTCTTCTTTGGAAAAGTGTCTATTCATATCTTGCGCCCATTTCTTCACTGGATCGTTTTTTAAGTGTTGAGTTTGGTGAGTTCTTTATAAAATTTGGATAATAGCCTTTTATCTGATTTGTCATTTGCAAATATCTTTTCCCATTCCATTGGTTGCCTTTTAGTTTTGTTGATTGTTTCCTTTGCAGTGCAGCAGCTTTTTATCTTGATGAGGTCCATTTTATCTTGATGAGGTCATTTTTGCTTTTAATTCCTTCGCCTTTGGAGAAGTATCAAGTAAGAAATTGCTGCGGCTGAGGTCAAAGAGGTTGTTGCCTGCTTTCTCCTCCAGAGTTTCTACAGTTTCCTTTTTCACACATTAGGTCTTTCAACCATTTTGAGTTAATTTTTCTGTATGGTGTAAGGAAGTTGTCTAGTTTCCTTCTTCTGCATGTTGCTATCCAGTTCCCCTGGCACCATTTGGTAAAGAGACTGTCTTTTTTCCATTTGGTACTTTTTTCTCCTTTGTCAAAGATTAGTTGGCCATACATTTGTGGGTCCAGTTCTGGGTTCTCTATTCTATTTTATTAGTGTGTGTGTGTGTGTGTGTGTGTGTGTGTGTGTGTGTGTGTGTGTGTGTTTTGAGCCAATACCGTACTGTCTTGATGACTACAGCTTTGTAGTAAAGGCTAAAGTCTGGTATTGTGATGCCTCCCACTTTGGTTCACCTTTGATGTTACTTTGGCTCTCTTTCGATGTTATTTTGCTATTTGGGGTCTTTTGTAGTTCCATACAAATTTTAGGATTGTTTGTTGTAATTTTAAGAAGAATGCTTGTTCAGTTTTGATTGGGATTACATTGAATGCATAGATTGCTTTAGGTAGTATTAACATTTTAACAATATTTATTCTTTCAATCGATGAGCATGGAATGTTTTTCCATTTCTTTGTGTCTTCAATTTGCTTCATAAGCTTTCTATTGTTTTTCAGCATACAGATCTTTTACATCTTTGTTTAGGTTTATTCCTAGGTATTTTATGGTTCTTGGTACAATTAATTGTAAATGGGATCAATTTTTGATTGCTCTTTCTGTTACTTCATTACTGGTATGTAGAAATGCAACGGATTTTTCTGTACATTGATTTTGTACCATGTGACTTTGTTGAATTCACATATCAGTTCTAGCAGCCTTTTCGTGGAGTCTTTCTGGTTTTCCATGTTGAAGATCATGTCATCTGCGAAAAGTGGAAGTTTCACATCTTCTTTGCCAATTTTGATGCCTTTTACTTTGTTTTTGGTTTTGATTTTGTTTTTTTTTTTTTTTGTCTGATTGTTAGTGCCAGGGCTTCCAATACTATGTTACGCAACAATGGTGAGAGTGGAACTCCCTGTGGTGTTCCTGATCTCAGGGGGAAAGCTCTCAGTTTTTCCCCATTGAGTATGATATTAGCTGTGGACCTTTCATATATGGCTTTTTTAATGTTTAACTAAGTTTCTTCTATCACGACTTTCTTGGGGGGTTTTAGTAAGAAAGGATGCTGTACTTTCTCAAATGCTTTTTCTGAATCTATTGACAAGACCACATGGTTCTTATCCTTTCTTTTATTAATGAGATATATCACATTGATTTATTTGTGAATATTGAACCAGCCCTGAAGCCCAGAAATGAATCCCAGTTGATCATGGTGAATAATTCTTTTTATATGCTGTTGATTTCGATTTTCTAGCAACTTGTTAGAATTCTTGCATCCATGTTCATCAAGGATATTGCTTCTAATTCTCCCTTTTTTGGGGGGGTCTCTGTCTGGTTTGGGAATCAAGGTAAAGCTGGCTTCATAGAATGAGTCCGGAAGCTTTCCTTTTGTTTCTATTTTTTGGAACAGTGTGAAAAGGATAGATATTAATTCTGATCTAAATGTCTGTTAGATTTACCCTGGGAAGCCATCTGGCCCAGGACTCTTATTTGCTGGGTTAGTTTTTTTTTTTATAACTGATTCAACTTCTTCACTAGTTATGAGTCTGTTCAAATTTTCTCTCTCTTCCTGTTTGAGGTTTAGTAGTTACAGGTGTCTAGGAATTTGTCCATTTCTTCCAGGTTATCCAGTTTTTTGGCATATAATTTTATATAGTATTCTCTGATAATTGCTTGTATTTATAAGGGATTGGTTGTGATAAGTCTGTTTTCTTTCATGATTTTATTGAATTGGGTCCTCTCTCTTTTCTTTTTGAGAAGCCTGGCCAGAGGGTTATCAATTTAGTTTATTGTTTCAAAAAACCAGCTCTTAATTTCATTCATCTGTTCTGTTTTTTGTGTTTTTTTTGTTTTGGATTCTATGTTGTTTACTTCTGCCCTGATCTTTATTATTTCTCTTCTTCTTCTGGGCTTGGGGTGTCTTTGTTGTTCTGCTTCTGGTTCCTTTAGGTGTGCTGTTAGATTTTGTATTGGGGATTTTTTTCTTGTTTCTTGAGATAGGCTTAGATTGCCAGGTATTTCCTCTTTGGACTGCCTTTGCTGCATCCCAAAGCCTTTGAGATGTCTTATTTTTATATTCATTTGTTTCTATATATTTTTAAATCTCTTCTTTAATTCCCTTGTTGACACACTCATTTTTTATTAGAATGTTCTTTAACTTCCATGCATTTGGAAGTTTTCCAAACTTGTTCCTGTGGTAGACTTCATGTTTCGTAGCATCATGATCTGAAATGTGCATGGTATCATCTCAATTCTTTTATATTTATTGAGGACTGTTTTGTGTCCCAGTATGTGATCTATCTTGGAGGATGTTCCACGTGCATTTGAGAAGAATATCCATTTTGCTGCTTTAGGATAAAAGCTCTGAATATATCTGTCAAATCCATTTGATCCAGTGTTATGTTTCAGGGGCATTGTTTCTTTATTGATTTTCTCTCTGGATGATCTCTCCATTGCTATAAGTGGAGTAATAAGTCCCCTGCAATTACCACATTGTTACCAATAGGATTGTTTATGTTTGTGATTGTTTTTTACTTTTGGGTGCTGCCCAATTTGGTGCATAACCATTTATGATTGTTAGTTCTGATTGATGGATATACCCCATAATGATGATATAATGCCCTTCTTCATTTCTTGTTACAACCTTTAGTTTAAAATATAATTTGTTTGATATACATATGGCTACTCTAACTTTCTTTTGACTTCCAGTAGCATGATAGAAGGTTCTCTATCCCCTCACTTTCAATCTGAAGGTGTGCTCAGGTCTAAAATGGGTCTTTGGTAGACAGCAAATAGATGAGTGTTGTTTTTTTTAATCCATTCTGATACCCTATGTCTTTTGATTGAAACATTTAGTGCATTTACATTCAGTGCTGTTTTTTAAAGATATGTATATAGAATCATTTGGTTATCTGTAAGTTTCATGCTTGTAGTGATGTCTGTGGTCCTTTGTGTTCTTAGCAACATTATACTCACAGAGTCCTCCTTAGGATCTCTTGTAGAGCTGGTTCAGAGGTAATAAACTCCTTCAGTTTTTGTTTGTCTGCTGAAACCTTTATCTCTCCTTCTATTCTGAATGCCAGACTTGCTGGATAAAGGGTTCTTGACTGAATATTTTTCCTATTCAGCATATTGAAGATTTCCTGCCACTCCATTCTAGCCTGCCAAGTTTCAGTAGATAGGTCTCCTACTACCCTTATGTGTCTACCCATGTTAGACTAAAGCCTGTTTGTCCCTAGATGCTTTCTGAATTCTCTTTATCTTTGTTTTTTTCCAGTCTCACTATGAAATGTCATGCAGAAGATCGATTCAGTTGACGTCTAAAAGGAATTCTTTTTGCCTCCTGGATTTCAATATCTGTTTTCTTCCTCAGATTGATGAAGCTATAAGTTGTTCAAGGACACCTTCCACCCATTTCTCTCTCTGTCTTCTTCTGGAACTCCTATGATATGGATATTATTATGCTTCATTGAATCACTTAGTTCTCTAATTCTCCCATCATGGTCAGGAATGTTTTTTCTCTCGTTTTCTCAGCTTTATCTTTTCTCATAATTTTATCTTCTATTTTTTATTCTCTCCTCTGCATCTTCAATCCCTTCTGTCATAGACTCTAGTTTATTTTACAACTCATCTACAGCATTTTTAAATTCATCTTGACTAGTTTTTAGTTCCCTGATCTCTGCAGCAATAGATTCTCTGGTGTCTTCTATGCTTTTTTCAAGCCCAATAGTTAATCTTATGACTATTATTCTAAATTCTTCTTAAGTTGTATTGTTTTTATCTGTTTTGATCAACTCTTTCACTCTCATTTCTTCCTGGAATGTCTGTTCAGGAGATCTCTTCCATTTTGACATTTTGGCTAGTTTCCTGCACCTTATGTGTTTTAGAACTTTGTTTTATGTCCTGCTTCTGTGAGTAATACTATATTAAGGAGAGGCCATACATTGTCCAGGGCGTGACCTTTCAGGAGGTGTTTTTTTTAATAGTTTATTGTGAAGTTTGTATCATAAAACACCCAGTGCTCATCCCCACAACTGCCCTCCTCTATCCCCATCATTTTCCTTCCACTTTCCCCCTCCCCAGTCAGACCTCAGTTTGTTTTAAGTATTTAAGAGTCTCTCATGATTTGCCTCCATCCCTCTCCATAACTATTTTCCCCCCTTCTCCTCCCTATGGTCACCTGTTAAGTTTCTCCTGTTACACTTATGAGTGAAAACATATGGTATCTGTCCTTCTCCGCCTAACTTATTTCCTAGCATGACACCCTCAAGATCCATCCATGTTGCCATGAATGGGGAGATTTTATTCGTTCTCATTGCCATGTAGTATTCCATTCTATATATAAACCACATCTTCTTGATCCATTCGACAGTTGATGGACATTGGGGCTCTTTCCATGATTTGGCTATTGTTGACAGTGCTGCCATGAACATTAGGGTACACGTGCTTCTATTATCAGCACTTCTGTATCCCTTGGGTAAATCCCAAGCAGTGCTATTGCTCCATCATAGCCGAGTCCTACTGATAGTTTTTTGACGAACCTCCACACTGTTTTCCAGAGTGGTTGTACCAGTTTACATTGTCACCAACAGTGTAAGAGGGTGTCTGTATCTCCACATTCTCATCAGCATCTATAGTTTCTTGATTTGTTCATTTTAGCTACTCTGACTGGCATGAGGTGATATGTCAGTGTGGTTTTGATTTGTATTTCCCTGATGATGAGTGATGCTGAGCATCGTTTCAGGTGTCTGTTGGCCATCTGGATGTCCTTTTTGGAGAAGTGTCTATTCATGTCTTCTGCCCATTTCTTCACTGGATTATTCGTTTTTAGGGTGTGGAGTTTGGTGAGTTCCTTGTAGATTTTGGATACTATCTATTTATCCGATATGACATTTGCAACTATCTTTTCCCATTCTGTCGGTTGCCTATTAGTTTCTTGATTGTTTCCTTTGCCGTGCAGAAGCTTTTTTATCTTGATGGGGTCCCAATAGTTCATTTTTGCTCTTGATTCCCTTGCCTTTGGGGATGTGTTGAGTAGGAAATTGCAGCGATTGAGGTCAAGAAGGCTGTTTCCTGCTTTCTCCTCGAGGGTTTTGATGGTTTCCTGTCTCACGTTCAGGTCCTTCATCCATTTTGAGTTTATTTTTGTGTATGGCATAATCCAGGCCTATATCAAGAAACTAGAAAAAGTGCAAATTCAAAATCTAACAGAACACCTAAAGGAACTAGAACAGGAGCAGTAAGATCACCCAAAACCCAGCAGAATAATTGAAATAATAAAGATTAGGGCAGAAATAAATAATATACAATAAAAAAAAGTTGAACACGTCAATGAAACCTAGAATTGGCTTCTTGAAAAAATTAACAAAATTGATAAATCTCTAGCCAGGGTCCTCAGAAAGAAAAGAGAGAACACCCAAATAGGCAAAATCACGAATGCAAATGGATCTGTTCCTACCAATCCCTCAGAAACACAAGCAATTATCAGGGAATATATGAAAAATTATATGCAAACAGGACAACCTAGAAGAAAGGGACAAATTCCTAAACACACATGCACTACCAAAATTCAAATGGGAAGTGATAGAAAATCTGAGCAGACCCATAACCAGCACTGGGCCAGATGGCTTCCCTGTGGAATGCTATGAGATATTTAAAGCAGAGTATATACCCATCTTTCTCAAGCTATTCCAAAAAATAGAAATAAAAGGAAAACTTCCAAACTCATTCTACAAAGCCAGCATCACTTTGATTCCCAAACCAGACAGAGACCCAACAAAAAGAACTACAGGCCAGTATCCTTAATAAATACAGATACAAATATACTCAACAAAATACAAGCAAATCGATTTCAACAGCATATAAAAAGTATTATCCATCATGATCAAGCGGGATTCACTCCTGGGTTACAGTGCTGGTTCTATATTTATAAATCCATCAATGTGATACATCACGTTAACAAAAGAAAAGATAAAAACCATATGATCCTGTTGATAGATGCAAAAAAGCATTTTACTTATTTGATTAGGTTTATTCCTAGGTATCTTATGACTTTTTTTGTGAGATTATAAACAGGATTGATTCCTTGGTTCATTTTTCTGGTGCTTCATTATTGGTATATAGAAATGCAACTGATTTCTCTATATTGATCTTCTATCCTGAAATTTTGCTGAATTGACATATCACTTCTAGCAGTTTTTTTGGTGAAATCTCTAGGGTTTCCCACGTAGAGTATCATGTCATCTGAGACGAATGAAATTTTGACATCTTCTTTGCCAATTTATGTTCCTTTTATTTCTTTTTGTTCTCTGAAGACTGAGGCTAAGACTTCCAGTAATAATTTGAAAAATAGATTAAGCCCCCTTTTCTTTTTTTAAAATAGTTTATTTTCCAACTGGTTTTCATGTAACACCAGTGCTTCTTCCCACAAGTGCCCCCCACCATGACCATCACCTCCTTCCCTCCCTCCCCTTCCCCCTTCAGTCCATGGTTCATTTTCAGTATTCAGTAGGCTTTCATGATGTATGTCCCTCACTCTCTCCAGCTCTTTCCCCCTTCCTCTCCAAATGGTCCTCTGTTAGACTTCTCCTGTTAGACCTATGAGTGCAAACATATAGTATCTATCCTTTTCTGCCTGACTTATTTCACTTAGCATGACACCCTCAAGGTCCATCCACTTTGCTACAAATGGCCATATTTCATTCTTCCTCAGTGCCATATTGTACTCCAACGTATATATATATAAGATGTGATATATATATATATATATATATATATATATATACACACACACACACATCTTCTTTTTTTTAAGTATTTTATTGTCAAATTAGTTTCCATTCAACACCCAGTGTTCTTCCCCATAAGTGCCCTCCTCCATCATTACCACCTCTTTCCCCCCCCTCCCTTCAACCCTCGGTTCGTTTTCAGTATTCAATAGTCTCTCAAGTTTTGCATCCCTCTCTCTCCCCAACTCTTTTTCCCTATTCCCCTCCCCCTGGTCTTCCATTAGGTTTCTCCTGTTCTCCTGTTAGACCCATGAGTGCAAACATATGGTATCTGTCCTTCTCTGCCTGACTTATTTCGCTTAACATGACACCCTCAAGGTCCATCCACTTTCCTACAAATGGCCAGATTTCATTTTTTCTCATTGCCATATAATACTCCATTGTTTATATATACCACATCTTCTTGATCCATTCATCAGGTGATGGACATTTCAGGTCTTTCCATTTTTTGGCTATCGTTGAAAGTGCCACTGTGAACATTGGGGTACATGTGCTCCTATGCATCAGCACTTCTGTATTCCTTGGGTAAATCCCTAACAGTGCTATTGCTGGGTCATAAGGGATTTCTACGGATAGTTTTTTGAGGAAACCTCACACTGTTTTCCAGAGCTGCTGCACCAGTTTACATTGCCACCAACAGTGTAGGAGGGTGCCCGTCTCTCCACACCCTCGCCAACATCTATATTCTCTTGATTTGTTCGTTTTAGCCACTCTGACTGGTGTGAGGTGGTATCTCAGTCTGGTTTTGATTTGTGTTTCCCTGATAAATGAGTGATGTTGAGCATCGTTTCATGTGCCTAGAAGGCCATGTGGAAGTCCTCTTTGGAGAAGTGTTTGTTCATGTCTTCTGCCCATTTCTTCACTGGGTTATTTGCTTCTTGGGTGTGGAGGTTGGTGAATTCCTTGTAGATTTTGGATACTAGCCTTTTTTCTGATATGTCCTTTCCAACTGTCTTTTCCCATTCTGTCGGTTGCCTATTAGATTCTTTTATTGTTTCCTTTGCAGTGCAGAAGCTTTTTATCGTGATTAGATCTCAAGAGTCACTTTTGCTTTCATTTTCTTGCCTTTGGGGATATGTCAAGTTGGAAATTGCTGTGGTTGAGGTCAAGGAGGCTGTTTCCTGCTTTCTGCTCGAGGGTTTTGATGGTTTCCTGTCTCACATTCAGGGCCTTCAGCCATTTTGAGTTTATTTTTGTGTATGGTTTAAAAAAGTGGTCTAGTTTCATTCTTCTGCATGTTGCTGTCAAATTCTCCCAGCACCACCTGCTAAGAGGCAGTCTTTATTCCGTCGGATACTCTTTCCTGCTGTGTCAAAAATTAATTGGCTGTACATTTGTGGGCCATTTTCTGGGTTCTCTATCCTATTCCTTTTGTCTATGTGTCTGTTTTTGTGCCAATAGCATACTGTCTTGATGATGACTGCTTTGTAGTAGAGGGTAATGTCTGGGATTGTGATGGCTCCCATTTGGTTTTCTTCTTCAATATTACTTTGGCTATTCAGGGTCTTTTGTGGTTCCATATGAATTTGAGAATAGTTTGTTCTAGCTTTGAGAAGAATGTTGGTACAATTTTGATTGGGATTGCATTGAATGTGTAGATTGCTTTGGGTAATAACGACATTTTCAAAATGTTTATTCTTCCGATCTATGAGCACGTAATGTTTTTCCATTTCTTGATGTCTTCTTCAATCTCTTTCTTACATTTTCTATAGTGTTCCTTAAATGGGCCTTTTACATCCTTGGTTAGATTTACTCCTAGGTATTTTATGGTTTTTGGTGCAATCGTGAATGGGATAAGTTTCTTGATTTCTCTTTCCGCTGCTTCATTATTGTTGTATATGAATGCAACTGACTTCTGTACATTGATTTTTTACCCTGAACTTTACTGAAATCACTGATCAGTTCTAGAAGTCTTCTGATGGAGTCTGCCGGGTTTTCCATGTAGAGTATCATGTCATCTGCAAAAAGTGAAAGTTTGACTTCTTCTTTGCCAATTCTGATGCTTTTATTTCCTTTTGTTGTCTGATTGCTGATGCTAGGACTTCCAGCACTATGTTAAACAACAGTGGTGAGAGTGGACACCCCTGTCATGTTCCTGATCTCAGGGGGAAAGCTCTCAGTATTTCCCGATTGAGGATGATACTAGCTGTGGGCTTTTCATAAACTGCTTTTATAATGTTTAGGTAAGTTCCTTCTATTCCGACTTTCTCAAGGGTTTTTATTAAGAAAGAGTGCTGTATTTTGTCAAATGCTGTTTCTGCATCTATTGACAGGATCATATGGTTTTTATCCTTTCTTTTGTTAATGTGATGTATCACATTGATGGATTTGTGAATATTGAACCATTCCTGCAACCCAGGAATGAATCCCACTTGATCATGATGGATAATTCTTTTTGTATGCTGTTGAATTTGATTTGCTAGTATCTTGTTGAGTATTTCTGCATCTGTATTCATTAAGGACATTTGCCTGTAATTCTATTTTTTTGCTGGATCTCTGTCTGCTTTGGGTATCAAGTTGGTGCTGGCCTCGTAGAATGAGTTTAGAAGTTTTCCTTCTATTTCTATTTTTTTTGGAATTGTTTGAGCTGAATAGGTATTAGCTCTGCTTTAAATGTCAGGTAGAATTCCTCTGGGAAGCCATCTGGCCCTGGGCTTTTATTCCTTTGGAGATTTTTGATAACAGATTCTATTTCTTCACTGGTAATCAGTCTATTCATGCTTTCTATCTCTTCCCGTTTGAATTTTGGCAGTGCACATGCATTTCGGAATTTGTCCATTTCTTCCAGGATGTCCAGTTTGTTGGCATATAATTTTTCATAGTAATCTCTGGTGATTGCTTGTATTTGTAAGGGATTGGTTGTAATAGATACTTTTTCATTCATGATTTTGTCTATCTGGGGGCACCCTCTTTTCCATCTGAAGAGTCTGGCTAGAGGTTTATCAATTTTGTTTATTTTTTCAAAGAACCAACTCTTGGTTTCATTGATCTGCTCGACTATTTTTTTGGAAGCTATATTGTTTATTTCTGCCCTGATCTTTATTATTTCTTTTCTTCTGCTTGGTTTGGGGTGCTCTTGCTGCTTCCTTTCTAGTTCCAGTAGTTGCTGCATAAGATTTTAAATTTGAACTTTTTCTAGTTTGTTGAGATTGGCCTGGATTACAATATATTTTCTTCTTAGGACTGCCTTTGCTGTGTCCCAGAGATTTTGGATTGTTGTATTTTCGTTTTTATTTGTTTCCATATATTTTTAAATTTCTTCTCTAATTGCCTGATGACCCCAATCATTCTTTAGTCTGGTGGTTTTCAACCTCCACATATTTGGAAGTTTTCTAGACTTTTTCCTGTGGTTCATTTCAAGTTTCATAGCATTGTGATCTGAAAGTGTGCATGGTATGATCTCTATTCGTTTATTCTTATGAAGGGCTGATTTATGCCCCAGTATGTGATGTATCTTGGAGAGTGTGCCATGTGCACTTGAAAGGAATGTCAATTTCCTAACTTTAGGGTGCAGAGTTCTACATAAATCTATCAATTCCATCTGTTCCAATGTGTCATTCAGATCCATTGTTTCTTTAGTGATTTTCTGTCTGGTTGATCTATCCATTGCTTTCAGTGGAGTAATAAATTTACCTGCACTTAGCACATTGTTATCAGTAAGATTGTTTCTGTCTGGGATTAATTGTTTTATGTATTTGGGTGCTCCAGAATTTGGCGCATAGATATTTATAATTGTTAGCTCTTCCTAATGGAGAGATTCTGTAATTATTATTTAATGTCCTTCTTCATCTCTTGTTACTGCCTTTACGTTAAAGTCCACTTTCTCTGATATAAGTATGGCTACCTCGGCTTTCTTTTGGCTTCCAGGCACATGATAGATATTTCTATCTATCCCTTTACTGTCAACCTGAAGGTATCTTCAGATCGAAAATGAGTCTCTTGTAGACAGCAAATAGATGGATTTTGTTTTTTTATCCGTTCTGCTACCCTGTGTCGTTTTGTTGGAGCATTCAGTCCATTGCATTCAGTGTTATTGTTGAAAAATATGGGTTTAGAGTCATTGTGTTCTCCCTAGAATTCATGTTTAGAGTGGTGTCTCTAGCACCTTGTATTCTTTGCAACATTTCCCTCATATAATGCCTCTTATGATGTCTTGTAGGGCTGGTTTGGTGGTCATGAATTCTGTTAATTTGTGTTTATTTCGGAACACCTTTATCTCTCCTTCTATTTTGAATGACAGGCTTGCTGGGTAAAGGATTCTTGGCTGTATGATTTTTCTGTTCATCACATTGCAGATTTCCTGCTATTCCTTCCTGGTCTGCCATGTTTCATTAGATAGGTCTGTAACCATTCTGATAGGTTTCCCTTTGTACGTTAGGGCCCTTTTATCCCTAGCTGCTTTCAGAATTCTGCCTTTACCTTTATATTTTGCCAGTTTCACTGTGATATGTCTTGCCAAACGTCGATTCCATTTACATCCTAAGGTGGTTCTTTGTGCCTCTTGAATTTGAATATCTATTTCTTTCCCAATATTTGGGAAATTCTCAGTTATAATTTGGTCTAGTATCCTTTCTGGACCTTTCTCTCTGTCTTCCTCTTCTGGAATTTTTATGATACAGATGTTGTTCTGTCTGATTGTATCACTTAGGTCTCAAATTCTCTTTTCCTACTCCTGGATCAATTTCTCTCTTTTTTTCAGCTTCCTCTTTTGCTATAACTATATCTTCTAATTCACCTATTATTCTCTCTTGTCTCGTCAATCCTTGAGGTGGCTGCCTACATTTTATTATTCACCTCATTTATAGCTCTTTTTATCTAGTCACACCTATTTTCAAAGTTCCTAGTCATTTTCTCATTTGCTTCTCTGATGCTTTTCTCAACCCCAGTGATTAATTTTATGACAAGTTTTTTTAAATTCTTGATCCATTATGTTGTCTCGATCTGCCTTGAGCGATACTGTAGCTGTGACTTCCTCCTGGACGTTCTTCATGGGAGAGTACCTTCGTTTTGTCATTTTTTGCTTGTTTTCTGTCTCTTGTCACCTTTAGAAAGCTCTTTGTCACGTGCACCTGTTGATGTTGCTGTTTTAAAGGAGGCTTCTTGACTATCTAGGGCCTGCCATTTCAGGAAATATTCTTTTAATAGTGTCTCTCAGTTTCTCTTGTTGTGCCTTTGAGTATTTTATTTCTCTACTCAGCGATATTTGGGACTTGCCGTCATGCACACTTTGGCTTGTTTCTTCGGGTAGCCTTAAAAAGGAAAGCAGATAGACAAACACAAAGGGAACAGAATCACACAAACGCACAGAGAAATCAAACAAACAAATAAATTAAAAGGGGGAAAGGAAAGAAAGAAAATGGAGAGGAAAGATATGAAAGAAGGGAAGAAAAAAAATAATGGCACTCAGAGACAATGAAGGACAATGGACATTCTAAAAGTGTATGACCAGTTAAGGGGGTAGATAAGAATGAGATACAGGAGAATATATCTCAATTGCACGAAAGAAAAAAGAAGAGAGAGAAAGGAGAAAGGAAAATAAGGAGAAACATTTTTTTAATTTTAAGTAAAAAATGTAATAATAATAAAAAATGAGTACACAAAAAGAAGAAAAAGGAAGAAAAAAAGAAAAAAAAGCAGGAGCTCCCCCTTGCAGATAGGCGTAGTTTGGTGTAGTAGGTCTCGGGGGCTCTCAGCAGCTGCTCTCAGAGACTCTGGCTTGGTGGCTGCAGAGAGGAGAATGGTGGCACGCCAATATCCACTGGAATTAAGCACTGTAGGTCCCTCTAATGAGTCCGATCTCCTTGTGCTGCCGCTGAGCCAAGTTGTATTTTCCTGGCCCACCTTAGTTCAAAGTCCTAGTCCATGCACTTTTGTGCTACCACAGATGAGATGTACTTGCTTTGGTGGCTGGCTTCTTAGGGGGAGGGATCAGTTTCTCTTGGTTCAGGCCAGGATTTGTGCTTCCCCTGCCTGAGGCGAGGTGTGCTGCCTGAGATGATGTGTGCAGCCTGAGGTGTAGTGCATGCCCCCACAGACACCACTGCGGACTCCCAGCTCCCAGTCGGGATAGTGATCACTTAGGGGGAGGGAGCAGTGTCTCTTGGTGCCAGCTGGGATTCACGCTGCTGCTGCCCGAGGCGCAAGTCACTGCCAGAAATGAGCTGTGAGCTCCTGCAGCCCAAGCACGAGTGCTGGCCTCCACCACAGCCAACTCCCTGCTGGGATCATGTAGGGGTGGGGACTATTTTTCCCTGTTGGTACCCGGGATTCGGGATTCACATGGCCAATGCTGGAGGCAAGATGTGCCGTGGAAATGAGGTGCGTGCTTCCACTCCCATAGCCGAGGTCAAAGTGAGTGCCCCTGGGGCCGCTGCAGCCACTGACTTCCTGCCAGGATGGCACAGGGCTGGAAGCTGTTTTTTCCCTTGTGCCATCGGGTTCGGGATTTGGGCTATCTAGCACTTATATATGGTGTGAGAGTTTCTCTCTCCGAGCGTGGTTAAATAATCTTTATCTCTTCCCCAGAGACAATACTATGAGTGTGTTCAGTTTCTCTTTCTCTTCCCTTTGTCTCTCAGGGGCTCTGCATGCTTGTCCCATGTTGGGCTGGGGCTCCTACCTCCCCTTCCTTCTCAGGCTGGCCCGTTTTCCAATCTCCCCAGTTCGCACTCACTCACTCAAGTATATTTAAGGTTGTCTTCTTTCTGGAGTCTGTATTTCCTCCTTCAGCCCTTGCAGATGAAGGCAATGACCTTCTCAGTTCAATAGATGGGGCAAATGAAGTTTACAGAGCTCCCTTCCTCTCTGCCATCTTGTCTCCTCTCTCTTGTCAGTTTTAAAAAGCTCTTTGGGCACTATGCACCTGTTCATATTGGTCTGTTAACAGAGCCTAATTGACTGTCCAGGGCCTGTCTTTTCAGGAAATATTCTTTAAATGGTGTCTCTCAGTTTCTCTTGTTGTCCCTTTCATTAATTTATTTCCCTATTCAATGATATTTGGGACTCACCGTCATGTGCACTTTGGCTTGTTTCTTGGGTTAACCCTGAGAAGGAAAACAGACAGACAAACACAAAGGGAACAGAAGCACACAAACACACTAATAAATCCAACAAACGGGCAAATTATAAGGGGAAAGGAAGAAAATAAAATACAGAGGAGAGAGAAAAAAGAAGAGAAGAAAGGGAAAAAAATAAAAAAAATAAATGGGGGCAGAGACAACAAAGAACAATGGACAGTCTAAATGTGTATACCCTGTTGAGGGGAGAGATAAGGATGAGATGCGGGAGAATATATCTGGATGGCCAGAGGAAGAAAAAAAAAGAGGGAGCAGAGAAAAAGGAAAATAAGGAGTAAAAATTAAAAAAAAAAAAGTAAAAAAGGTAATAGTAATAAAAATAAGTACAAAAAACACACACAGATAAAAAAATGAAGAAAAAGAAAGCAGCAGCTCCCCCTCGAAGATAGGTTTGGTTTGGTGTAGTATGTCTCGGGGTCTGCTCTCTGAGGCTCTGCCATGGTAGTTGCAGAGGATGACTGGTGGCACCCCAAGCTCCGCTGGAACTAAGCACTGCAGGTCACTCTAATGAGTTCATTCTCCTGTTGCTGCAGCTGAGCCAAGCTGTATTTTCCAGGCCCGTCTCATTTCAAAATCCTAGTCCATGCATTTTTATGCTACCACAGATGAGATGTACTTGCTTTGGCGACTGGCTTCTTAGCCGGGATCTCGTAGGGGGAGGGCGCAGTTTCTCTTCGCACTGGCAGGGATTTGTGCTGCTGCTGCAGGTGCCGGAGGCGAGGTGTGCTGCTGGAGGTGAAATGCATGCCCTCACAGACACCGCATCGTACTCCCAGCCCCCATCGGAAATCAGGATTCTGTAGGGGGAAGAACAGTTTCTCTTGGTGCTGGCAGGTATTTGAGCTTCTGCTGCTGGAGGCAAGGTGAGCAGCAGAAGGCGAAGTGCACGCCCTCACAGACGCCACTGCCAATTCCCAGCCCCCAGCTGGGATCGTGATTGTGTAGGAGGAGGGATCAGTTTCTCTTGGAGCCAGCCAGGATTCAAGCTGCCACTTTTTGGGGCGCCAGGTGCTGCTGGAAATGAGCTGTGCACTCCTGCAGCCGAAGCGCTTGCCCTGCCTCCGCTGCCGCCAACTCCCTGCCAGGATCTCGTAAGGGTGGTGGCTATTTTTTCCCCCTGTTAGCACCTGGGATTTGGGATTTGTGCTGCCAATGCTGAAGGTGAGATGTGCTGTGGAAATGAGGTGTGTGCTTCCACTCCCACAGCTGAGGCCGAAGTGCACGTTCCTGGGGCCACTGCTGCAGTGGCTGCCGACTCCATGCCAGGATGGCACAGGGGTGGAGGCTGTTTTTCCCCTTGTGTCACCCAGGTTCGGGATTTGGGCTGCTCCGCGCTTTCCTTGTTATGGGCTGGGGCTCCCACCTCCCATGCCTCTCTTGGGCTGGCCCATTTTCCAATCTCCTCAGTTCACACTCATTCACTCAAGCATTTATGAGGTTGTCTTCTTTCTGGAGTCTGTATTTTCTCCTTCCACTCTTTCAGACGAGAGTAATGTCCTTCTCAGTTTGATAGATGGGGCAGACGAAGTTTACAGAGCTCTCTTCCTCTCTGCCAACTTCGTTCCTTGGACTCATTGCTTCATTTAAATTTTTGTCTCCTTTGTATCTCCAGTGTACACCTTAGTGCTTTTAATATAGCCATTCAATAATTATTGGCTAGGTGGGTGGATTACTGAATGAATGAATAAGTTAATTTCCTTTTCCCTTATCTGAAAAAAATCCTACTCTTTTTTTCAAAGCTCAAGTCTCCCTCGTTCCAAAAAGATATGGTTATTATACATTACTTGGTAACAGCCGTTTATCTACTGTATTGTATTTATTTAATTCACCTTTGGCCATCCTGACTAGTTTGTGAGCTCCTGAAGGTATAAACTATATCTTTGTGTCTCTAATGTCTAGCACATAGCTGACATAGAGGGATATATAATTAAATATTAGAATGGATAAATAAATAATCAAATCTATCATTGCCAAAATAGCCCAAATTGAGTAACCGCCCAGATCTTTTACATCATTCTGCTTTAAAACAGGTAAAACTCTCCATTTCTTTTTTAAAGTTTTTAATGTTTACTTATTTTTGAGAGAGAGAGAGAGCAAGGAGCGGAGGGGTAGAGAGATGGAAACAAAGAATCTGAAGCAGGCTCCAGGCTCTGAGGTGTCAGCACAAACTTATGAACTACGAGATCATGACATGAGCTGAAGTCAGATGCTTAACCAACTGAGCCACCCAGGCACCCCTAAAACTTTCCATCTTAAGTTAGAAGTATTTATGTTAGTAAAACCTACAGAGGAAATCATTGTCAAATTTAGAACTGGAATACATAACTATATTATCTGTGTTTTTGAACATGTGTTCTCTCACTTGTCTACTCCTCTCTGTGAGAATTGCTCCTTGTCTTCTTTAGAAGGGTTGTTAAATTATAACTCTGTCTTTCTTGTTTATCCTGCATCATGTGTTGGTTTTGATTTTCTTTCTTTGTTAGGTAAACTCTTCTTCTGTTGCACTACTATATTTTCTTTTTCATTCCTGATAGAAGATACCAATAGTATGAAAAGAAATTAATGTAGCCCAGTAAGACCTGTACTGTGGTATGGTATTTGGCAGCCATACTTATTAATCCAGCACGCTATGCCAAAGGTATTTATGCTACATTTTGCCTCTTATCTTCACAGGCAGTGAAGGTAGAAAAGGTCAGTTCCTTATTCCATTATTCTTATGGGTGAGACTGGGGTCTGCTCTGTGGCCAGCATCCTCCTAGATCCATTTTATAAGACATTCAAAGGACTAATAGTAAGAGAGCAAGCAATTGCATTTTACTTTGCTTGACTAACAGATTGTGAATAATTAAAAAATAACTGTCAACTAATTTGTTTTCTGCAAGAAAAAGCTTTATATCTACAAAAATTGCTGTTTTTCAATTTAGCTTCTTTCCATTAAACTAGGCATTTACAGTTTATATATTTTCATTGCACATTCAACATAGTTTCTTACCTATCAGAAGGTAAGTAGCATGTAATAGGCTTCTATGAAATGTAGGAAAAACTGAAAGAAAAAAGTATGCATAGATAAATGGATGACTCTTAATTGGCTGCCCTACAGGCTCATGAGTTCATGATATTCAGCATATCAGCTATCAGACTCATGATTTTTTTTCTGGTGTGGAATTAAATCCAAGGCTTCTTAGTTGATTTTTCTAAGAAACAGAACTCATAATAGGAGCTTATTCTTTTTTTTCTGAAATGATTTTTTAATTGTTGAAAACAAAGTTTGTAACAAGAACAAATCTTGATTCAAACCCAAACTGGATTCCTGTTTTATTCAAAGGTTGAATTTTTTAAAAGCTTATTTATGCGTGTGTGTGTGTGTGTGTGTGTGTGAGAGACAGAGAGAGAGAGAGAGAGAGAGAGAAAACAGGGGAGGGACAGAAAGAGAGTCCCAAGCAGGCCCCATGTCTCCAATGCAGAGCCCAGTGTGGGTCACGATCTCACAAAGTTATGAGATTATGACCTGAACCAAAATGTGTAACCAACTGAGCTACCGGGTGCCCCTCAAAGATTGAATTTTATATGTTTATCAGGAATGCATTTAGTTATGGCTCAAATGGCTTGTCACACATCATGTAAAAGCCAAAAGAAATGTGATACGGGATACAAATCTAGAATACTTTCTCCTGAGAACATTTAAAATTTGAATATACCTTTTCATGAAATCCATGTTACTTATTTTCATTTGGGAAATAAACTTTATTTATGATCAGTTCAACCCAAACTTGTACAAAGTCCATTTCAGCAATATTTTGATATTTTTACATGTATGGGTAATTCATGTTATGTTTTTCTAATGCAAACTTTTCTTTTTGTATAAAAATGTAGATCTTATAAGAGAAGGAATGGATATCCGTGAGCCACAAGTTCTCCCAAAGGTAAAAATTTTCTCATTTTAAAAGAGGAAGGTAAGGCAAGTTCATTAAGGTCAGGTTTATTAAAAGTAAGTTGTTGTGTAGAATGATACAGTATGGCGAACATGGCATAAGTTTCTTTTCATCTAGAAAAAAATATTGTAGACACTAATGTTAGGGAACTAGGTTGACAAAGGTGACTAGAATATTATCTGTAACTTCAAAAAATACAAATAATTATATCAAATTGTTAAATATTTTAGGGAAGAATAAGGTATCATGAGCCACCTCAGGAAAAGCACTTAACTCAGCTTGAAGAAGTCAGGATAAGCTTCCAAGAATAGACAGCATTTACAGATGAATTTTGAGGGATGAATAGGAGTTTGCTAGGCAGAACAGTGGGCTGATGAGGGGATTCAGGTAGAGGGAGTACTTTGACCTTTTGTAAAAAAAAAAAAAAAGATAGGTACAGATTTCAATTCTTTAGTAAAGGGTGGATGCAAGGGCTTACGTTTATCTAGTGTCTGCTATAATTCAAACAGCCTCACTGAAACTTTACTGTGTTATCAGAACGATCAACAAATAGTTACCTAACACTTAATGATGGGCTTTGTACTGTGTGATACACAGAGCTTCTACAAAAGGCACACAAAATGTGAGGTGTACTCTCAAGGAGGTTAGAATTCAGTACTTATTCTCCCCCATTGGTGTATATCTATTTAATTTCACTTCATTACCACTCTCTAGCATTTTATTCTATCTACCCATTCTTCCTTCAACAAACATTGGGCCAGGCAATATGCCAGATTGTAAGGAGACTAGAATCAGATATGATTTCTCTTCCTTCTTTTACAGGAAAGAAAAAACATTAATGATAGTACAGTATGATAAGTGCTAAGTCAAAGTTAAATATAAACAAAGAAACCTTACCATGGGCCAAAGAAAGCATCCTGAAATTGGTGATATTTTAGAACATTAAAGAAGATAAGGTTGAAGATATGAAAGGGACAGTGGATATTTTGTAGATTAAGACTCATGAGGAGACAGGACGGGGTAAAAGCTACAGTCCAAATGAAAAGATTAGCATGAGCCAAATCTAAGAACACCTCTTCCATCTTGACTGGGTGGAAAGACAGACAAAACACTAAGTGTGTGAGAGTAAGACACACAAAACTTAGATATTTTTACTTGATGGTCTTGATCTTTTTCACTGACACTGTGGACACCAGTGTGAAATGCATTAGGAGTTTGTGAAAATACCTTAAAGTTTACAAGAGCTGTAGGGTTAATGTTAAAACAGTGTTAAGAGCATACAAAAATATTATTTGGGAAAAATTCAGTTACAGCTGAATGTGGAAACTTTATTTTATTGTTTTGGAGACTTCTATGTTATACATTTATTAATAAGTAGAATAACCAGACAATAAAGAAAGATGGACTTCAACATATATAGATATAGATCACTAAATATAATGAACCTGACATATACATAATATGCAATTCAATAAGGGTAGAATAGACATACTTTATACCTATGCATGTAACACTAGCAGTGAAATATTTAAAAATTACTTTGGGGACACAATTCGATTCCCAATAACATTAAAGTTAATAATACACTTAAAAAATATACCTCAACCAAAGAGGTACAAGCTTACACATTGAAAACTACAAATAATTACATACAGATATTTAACACATTTAACTACATAAAACATTTACCTCATGTACGTGGCTTGAAAGACTTAATTTTGCATAATCTATAGTTAGAGAGTAATAACTGTTCAAACTTTTTGTCCTCATTTGCATAAATGAAAAACCAATGGACGGAATTGCAAGGAATCCAAATAGTCAAAACAAAGATGACAAAGGAAAACAAATTTGGAGGTATTAAATTTTCTTTTATTCCCAAGTTTTTATTTAAATTATAACTAATTAGGGGTGCTTGGGTTCCTTGTTCAGTTAAGTGTCTGACTCTTGATTTTGGCTCAGATCATGATCTCATGGTTAGTGAGATTGAGCCCCACATCCTGATTGGAATTCTGTCTCTCACCGTCTCTCTCTGCCTCTCTCTTTTCTTCTCTCTTTCAAAATAAATAAACTTAGGGATACCTGGGTGGCTGAGTTGGTTGAGCGTCCAACTTTGGCTCACGTCATGATCTCATGGTTTGTGGGTTTGAGCCCCACGTCGGGCTCTGTTCTGACAGCTAGCTCAAAGCCTGGAGCCTGCTTCAGATTCTGTACCTCCCTTCCTCTCTGACCCTCCCCTGCTGGCTCTGTGCCTGTCTCTCAAAAATAAATTAGAAACGGGAGAGCGGCAAGATGGTGAGAAGTAAGGAGACCCATTACCTCCGTCCACCCACAATTATCAAACTGAGAAGAATTAAAAAGCCACAGCCTTCTGATCTCCAAGAACGGAGGTGTGCGGACAGACCCCTTATCAACAGCAGTCTCATGGTTGCCTAAGTCTACCTCAAGAAACAATCCAAAACACACATAGTAAAAGTCCCAAATGTCGCTGAGTAGGGAAATAAATTAATCAGAGGCATAACAAGAGAAACTGAGAGACACGTCTCCTGAAACAGCAGACCCTAGACACTCCAAGAGCCTCCTTCTATAGAGGAATACTAATAAACTAATAAAAAGAATTATCCATTATGATCAAGTGGGATTTATTCCTGGGTTACAAGGCTGGTTACATATTCACAAATCCATTAATGTGATACATTATATTAACAAAACAAAAGAAAAAAATCATATGATCCTGTCTATAGATGCAGAAAAAGCATTTGACAAAATACAACATCTCTTCTTAATAAAAACCCTCGAGAATGTCGAGATAGATGGAAGTTACTTAAACATCATAAAAGCCATTTACGAAAAGCCCACAGCTGATGTTATGCTCATTGCAGAAAACCTGAGAGCTCTCCCCCTGATATCAGGAACTCAACAGTCATATCCACTCTCACCATTGTTGTTTAACATAGTGTTGGAAGTCCTAACATCAGCAATCAGACAACAAAAGGAAACAAAAGGCATCAGAATTAGCAAAGAAGAAATCAAACTTTCACTTTTTGCAGAAAACATGACACCCTACATGGAGAACCAGACAGAGTCCATCAAAAATCTGCTTGATCTGATCCATGAATTCAGCAAAGTCGCAGGGTACAAAGTCAATGTACAGAAATCAGTTGCTTTCTTATAGACCAAAAATGAAGCAACAGAAAGAGAAATCAAGAGACAGACCCCGTTCACAATTGCATGAAAAACCATAAAATACCTATGAATAAACCTAACCAAAGATGTAAAAGACCTGTACGCTGAAAACTATAGAAGACTTATGAAGGAAATTGAAGAAGACACAAAGAAATTGAAAAACATTACATGCTCATGGATCAGAAGAATAAACATTGTTAATATGTGTTCTCTAAGAAGTAAAAACAAGATCAAGGGGGAAATGTAGTAGCATATTCTTTCCCACAAGTAAAATAAAAACACTTAGACATTATAAAACAAATATTAAACAACTATTGAAAGTGGAAATAAAAAGGCAGGGTGACTAGAGTCCATAGGACTGAAGAAACAACATGATGGTGAGTTTCATGAGTTTTCTTTGTGCTTTGTATGTGCCAGACCTTGAGCTGAAGAAGCTTGTAACCCAGAAACACCAAGCTATAAGAAAATCTTATTCTTTCTATCCAAAAGAACGGGAAAGGGGCAGATTATTAAGACAAAAATCTTGTGGACAATAACTACTATCCTTCAGCAAGACACTACAGAAATAAACTGTGGACCCACCCAACCAGCAAAGGCCAAGTAAGGAGCTGAGATTTCTACTTTCACCAAGGTATAAGAAAGCACAGAAACATCCCTGTGTCTTCTCCCCAGGGTGGTGTGTCAAAGGTGGTCAAGGGAGGAGCTGGGATTTTTTCCCCCACCAGATACACTCCCCCCAGCAATATTGAAAGAGACCATGTGTAGAGTCTGGACTTCTACTTACACTCAGCAGTGATAAGATACTTCTCCCTTCCCCAATTGGATGGCATCAGAAGAAACCTAGTGGAAAGTCAAGACTATCATCACCACTCAGCATTAATGAAGCCACACCCTGTGGCATCATTAGAAGTCACATGGGGAGAAGTAATGAAGTACTCTTGCCCATCTCCGTTAGAGTGCTGTAAATATAGCACTAGTGAGATGCCTGAATCCCCACTTTCACACTACTTTACTGTGATGCTGTTCCCCAACTTGAGTGTGAATAGAAGCCAAGTGGGGACCTCAACCTCTAGTCTCACCTGGCAGCAATGAAGAAACACTCACAGCCCCTATGCCAGAACAGCATTATAGTAGGCTTGTTAATACAGAAAATTTAAGTTCCAGTGTCTTATAACAACATTGCCAAAATGTCTAGGTTTCAATTGAAAATTACTCATCATACCAAGGATAAAGAAAATATCAACCTGAGTAAAAAGGTAGTTGATCGGTACTGACATAAAAATGACAGTAATGTTAGAATTATGTGACAAAAATTTCAAACAGCCATGATTAAAATGATTCAATAATTATACATGAAAATTATAAAAATAGTCTCAGTAAGGAAATTGGAGACATATAGAAGAATCAAGTGGAAATCATACAACTGAAAAACAAAAGCAAATTCTTAAAACTGAATCAATGAATGAGTTCAATAGCAGAATGGAAAGGAGAGAGGAAAAAAATCAGTTAATTCCAGACAGAAAAATAGAAGTTACTCAGAAAGATTCTCAGTTGAGAGAAAACTGATGGGAAGAAAACAAGAATCTGAAGGACTTGTGGGACATTAACAGAAGGTCTAATATTTGTATCATTAAAACATCAGAAAGAGGGTGCCTGGGTGGCTCAGTTGGTTGAGCATGTGACTTCAGCTCAGGTCATGATCTCACGGTTTGTGGGCTCGAGCCCTGCATAGGACTCTGTGCTGACCACTAGCTCAGAGCCTGGAGCCTGCTTCAGATTCTGTTTCTCTTTCTCTGCCCCTCCCCTGTTCATGCTCTGTCTCTTTCTGTCTCTCAAAAATAAATAAATGTAAAAAATTTTTTAATTAAATAAATAAAACGTCAGAAAGAAAGGAGAAAAAGCGAGGGGCTCTGAGTACTCTTGAATACTCTGAAAGAGTACTCAAAGGAATAACGGCTGACAACATTTCAAATAAAACGAAGGACATAAACCTGTATACTTAAGAAGCTGAGTGAAAATGAAACAAGATACTTTAAAGAAATCCACAGCAAGATACAACATATTCAGGCTTATAAAACTAAAGGGTAAAAAAAAAATTGAAAACAGCAAGAAAGAACTGATACCTTAGTTATAAGCGGAAAATGCAACTTGAATAACAGCTAATTTGTCCTTAAAAATCATGAAATCCAGAAGGAAGTGGCACAACATTTAAGTGCTGAAGTACTATCAATTCAGAACTCTATTTGGTGAAAATGTCCTTCAGGAATAAAGGAGAAAAAAGATATTTTGAGATGAAGGAAAATTAAGAAAATGTGTCACCATCAGATTTACTCTAAAAGAAAGGCTAAAGTAAGTTCTCCGAAAAGAAAGGAAGTGACAAAAGAAGGAACTTAGAAATGCATAAAGGAAGAAAACATAATGCAGAGTAAAAATATGTATAACAATAGACTTTCCTTCTCATCTTGGGTGTTAATCTAAATTAAATTTGATTTTGAAACAAAAATTATAACACTGTGTTTGTTTCTAAATGTATGTCGAGAAAATATTTAAGTCAGTTATACCATAAATGGATAAGGGCACGCACAGTGATGTGAATGGGAAGTAGGGTTTGCACACTTCACCCAATGTAGTAAAATGCTGACACCAGTAGACTGTGATAACAGAGGGGAGAGAGAGGGAGAGTGAGAGAGAGAAAGGAGCAACATGCACAACAAAAACATTTCCCCCAAACCATTGACTGGGAAAATGAGAGGGACTAACTATTGCAAGTATTTACAAGCAGCAGAGCTGAAATTCTGAAGTTTTCGAAGTCTGTGCCATCCCCAATATTGAGTCTATGGGGCGTGGCAGTGCTCTTGTGGAGAAGGAGGGCAAAGCCTTAAGAGTGGACAGCTTGCTGCGAGAATCCCCTGGGCCACTCTGGGAGAGACAGTCCTTCTTCTTGGAGTGCATTTGGGAGAGGCTGCACTGCCTCTCTGGGGTTAAAAGAAACAGTGTGCACCATTGAGCTGACTCATCATTAGCATGGAAGCAGAGACTCCTGCTAAGGGGACCTAACTTGGATTCTGACTTTCTGCTATACTTTACCAGAAAAGATACTCATGGAGTGGAAGAATTAATGCTATTAAAATGTCTATTACCCAAAGCAAACAGCATATTCAATGCAATCTCTATCAATATAACACCATAATTTTTCACAGAGCTAGAATAAGCCATCCTCAAATTGTAGAGAACCACAAAAGACCGAAAACAGCCAAAGCAATTTTGAAAAAGAAAAGAAAGGCTGAAGGCATTAAGTGATCACAACAGTATGATATTGGCACAAAAGCAGACACAAAGATCGATGGAACAGAATAGAAAACCCAGAAATGGATGTAAAACTCTATGGTCAGCTTTTCTTCAACAAACCAGGAAAGAATATCCACTGGAAAAAAGACAGTATCTTTAACAAATGGTATTGGGATAATTGGACACCAAAATGTAGAAAAATGAAACTGGACCACTTTCTTATACCACACACAAAAACAAACTCAAAACGGATAAAAGACCTAATGTGAGACAGGAAACCATCAAAATCTTAGAGGAGAACACAGGCAGCAACCTCTTTGCTGTTGACTGTAGCAACTTCTTACTAGGCACATCTCCTGAGAAAAGGGGACGGAAAGCAGAAATGAACTATTGGGAATTCATCAAGATAAAAAGGTTCTCTGTAACAAAGGAAACAATGAACAAAACTAAAAAGCAGCATATGGAATGGGAGAAAATATGTACAAATGACATATCTGATAAAGGGTTAACAGCTAAATTCTATAAAGAACTTATCAACTTCAACACACAAAAAAAAACACATAATCCAGTTAAAAATGGGCAGAGGACATGAATAGACATTTTTACAAATAAGACATCCAGATGGCCAACAGACACATAAAAGGATGCTCAACATCACACATCATTAAGGAAATGTAAATCAACACCACAATGAGATACCACCTGAAACCTGTCATAATAGGTAAAATTAACAACACAGGAAACAACAGGTGTTGGTGAGGATCTGGAGAAAGGAGAACTGTTGGTACAGCCACTCTTGAAAACAGTATGGCATTTCACAGTTCAAGAACTGTCAGTTCAGAGCCCAAATGGGGCTCAAACCCATGGAAGGGCCATGAGATCATGACCTGAGCCGAGGTTTAATGCCTAACTGTCTGAGCCACCCAGGCACCCCCAGGGATCCTCTCACTTTTAAAAAGGATCCCACTATATGCTATCTTTAGGGATACAAAACTTGAGAGACTATTGAATGCTGAAAATGAACTGAGAGTTAAGGGGGAAGGGGGTGGGGGGAAAAGAGGTGGTGGTGATGGTGGAGGGCACTTAGGGGGAAGAGCACTGGGTGTTGTATGGAAACAAATTTGACAATAAAGTAAAAAAAAAAAGAAATATCCTATGGAAACACTCTTGGAATAGATGATG
The DNA here is from genome assembly GCA_004023845.1 of Helogale parvula. Taxonomy (NCBI): domain Eukaryota; kingdom Metazoa; phylum Chordata; class Mammalia; order Carnivora; family Herpestidae; genus Helogale; species Helogale parvula. The sequence goes on from PJEM01013026.1 coordinate 36,452, forward strand.
CATGTTCTACTCTCCTGTTTCTACCTGGGATTGGCTCTTTCTTTCCTTCCAATGAAAAATAAAATCCTACAAAAAAAAAAAAAAAGAAACTCCAAATATAATGATGTATGTAGGTTGGAAGTAAAATAATGGAATGAGATAGCAAGAAAACAAATGAAAGCAGAAGTGGTCATATTAGTATCAGATAAAATAGACTTAAGAAAAATAAAATTCCCAGAGAGAGAGAGGAATATTGGGTAATGATAAAAGTGTAAATCCAACAAGAATGCATGTCAGTCTTAAATGTATATGCATCAACCAAAAGGCACACATAATAATATTTGACACAAAAATCAATAGAAGTGAAACAAGAAATGAACAAGTCTATAGTTAGAGTTGGAGACATCAACACCTCTTTCTTAACAATCAATGGAATAATTAGACAAAGTCAGAAAGGTGATAGAACTCAACAACAAATTAATCTGCAGCATCTAATATACATTTATATGCTAGTCTACATAAAAGCAAGAATACATGTTTTCAAGTGCCCTAAGAATATAACCAAGATAGGCCATGTCCTAAGACATTGAAAATAATCTCAACATTAAAAGATTTGAAATCATACAAAAATTTTCTCTGACTACATAGAATACAATTAGAAATCAGTAGTAGAAATATAACAAGAAAATGAACAATAGCTTTTCTACTAATGGAAAATAAAAACATACTTCTATTCACACATTGTCAATGGAAATAAAATATACAGTGAAAGAAATGAAAATGAAAGTACAACCAAATGTAATCAAACTGTGTAACTCAGCTAAAGCAATTTTAAGAAGGAAATTTATAGCACTAAATACTTAAATTTCAAAAGATAGTAAGCCTCAAATAGCCTAAGCTGACACATCAAAAATCTGTAAAGGCAATAGAAGAAAAAAAAAACCCAAATCAAGAAGGAGAAAAACAATAATGATAAAAGCAGAAAGACAGATGAAAAAAAAAAAAGACAAAAATTACCAGTGTGTGAGATGAAGCAGTGGATATCATGACAAATTATACAGGCATCAAAAGGACAATACAAATATCTCTAAACAACATGAATTTGAAAATCTAAAATGAGAAAGCAAAATGATTGGCAGAGTAGGAGGACCATAGGCTTGCCTTGTCCCATGAACGCAACTAGGTAACTATGAAACCATTCCAAATACCTCAGACATTGGCCTGAAGACTGACAGGACAAATTGTACAACTAAAGGGCGAGAAGAGGCCACAATGAAGAAGGTATTAAGTGCAGACACATACTTTAGATTATGAGTGCTGCAGATTGAAGGGAGCTGTGGATGTGGAGAAGAGTGAGAGAGAGAAGCACACAAGCGAACACACAAGGAGAACGTTTCCCCAAAGGCATTGGTCTGGAAAATGAGAGGGGCTGAATCTTGTGAGTTCTTGAAACCCTTCAGGGCTTAAACCCTGGAGTTTTATATGTCAGTGGACTTTCCTGGGATAGAGCCCCAGCAATACTGCACTGCTCCTGGAGAGAAGGCAGGCAAACAAAGGTGAGGGAGGGAAGGGGATGGGATTGCAAAGTGGAAACAGTGATATAAAGAGCATCCAGGGTACATAATGGGGAGGTTATTTGCTCTTCTCGGAGTGCATCCTTGAGAGGGAACACTCATGGAGACACCTCTTTGGGAACAAAGGAGCTGGCCAGTGCCATTTCTCTTCCCTCCCCCTCAGCATAAATACAGTCACCTGCAGAAAGCAGGGCAGTACCCAAAATAGCTATCTAACTTGCATACACCAAGCCATGTGCTCTGATACGACTGTCCTTCTTAGTCAAGCTCACCTCAGTTCCAGTGCAGCATGCCACTCCACCAAAAGACCAGCACAACTCTGCCAGCACCATGTCTCCCAACCAGAGAATTATACAGGGCTTCAGATCTAGTGGAGGTAGTGTCAAGTCTCATTTCACAAGCAGACTGGAACACAATTAATTAAAGCTCAGCACATTCAGGCCAGGGACAAAACACTGCCCGTAGCAGGCAAGGAGAGCCTCTGCAGATGACTGGCCTGAAGGAAGAGCAGCCAAAACACAATAGCAGAGTTGCGCACACCAGAGACACACCCTGAAGTGTTAGATCCTGGGCACTACATGACCTGTTCCTCATAAGGCCATTACTTTGAGGAGCAGGAGACATAACTGGCTATTCCAAAGCACACAAGAATGCAGACACTTAGACAAAATGTGAAGATGGAGGAATTTATCCCAAATGAAAGAATAAGATAAGGCTACTGCCAGAGATCTAAGTGAAACAGATATAAGTAACTTTTCTGATGAATGAATGAATGAATGAATGAATTTATTTCTTTTTGGTTTTCACCTTTCAGTGTTTAGTTTGTATTTAAATTCTAGTTAGTGAAAATGCAGCATAAGTTTCAGGTGTACAGTATAGTGATTCAACATTACATACAAAACCTGGTGTTGATAACAAGTGTACTCCTTAAACTGCATCAATTATTTCACTCATTATCCCCCCCCCACCTCCCTCAGATAACCTTGTATTTGTTCTCTACATTTAAGAGGGTGTTTCTGGGTTTGCTTCTCTCCCCCCCACCCCATGTTCATTTGCTTTCCTTAATAACTTACACATCTGAGTGAAATCATATGGCATTGTCTTTCTCTGACTTATTTCGCTTACCATAATACTCTCTAGCTCCGTTACATCATTGCAAATGGCATGATTTCATTATTTTTTATGGATGAGTAATATTCCATCGAATATAAATACTTCATCTTATTTATTCATTCATCAGTCAATGAACATTTGGACTTTTTTTTGATAATTTGTCTATTGTTAGTAATGCTACTATAAACATCAATGTACAGGTATCCCTTTGAATTATAGTTTTTGTATTCTTTGAGTAAATACTTAGTAGTGCAATTGCTGGATCATAGTATAGTTCTATTTTTAACTTTTTGGGGAACCTCCATACTGTTTTGCACAGTGACTGCACCAGTTTGGAGCCCCACCAGCAGTGCAAGAAGGTTTCCTTTTGTACACATTCTCACCAATATCTGTCACTTCCTGTGTTGTTAATTTTAGCCCTTCTGTCTGTTGTGAAGTGACATGTCATTTAATTTAGTTGTATTTCCTTGATGGTGAGTTACATTGAACATCTTATCATTTGTCTTCTGACCATCTGGATGTCTTTTTTGGAAAAAAATTCCCATTTGCTTCTGCCCATTTCTTAAGTGGATCATTTATTTTTTGCATGTTGAGTTGAAATCTCTATATGCTGGATACTAACCCTTTATCATATCTGTCATTTGCAAATATCCTCTTCCATTCCATAGGTTGCCTGCTAGTTTTGTTGATTGTCTCTTTTTCTGTGAAGTTTTTGTCCTTTTGATGAAGTCCCAATAGTTTATTCTTGCATTTGTTTCCTTTGTCTCAGGAGACATATCTAGAAATATGTTGGTATGCCCAATATCAAAGAAGTTACTGCCTGTGTTCTCTTCTAGGATTTTTAGAGTTCGAAGTCTCACATTTGGGTCATTAATCCATTTGGAATTTATTTTTGTGTATGCTTTAGGAATGTGGTACAGGTTCATGCTGTGTTTTTTTTTCCTTAAGTTTATTTTGAAAGAGAGAGAGCTCAGCAGAGGGGCAGAGAGGACAAGAATCCCAAGTAGGCTCCATGCTCAGTATGGAGCACAACATCGGGCTTAGTCCCACAAACCGTGAGATCATGACTTGAGCCAAAATCAGATTCAGATGCTGAAGAGATTGAGCCACCCAGGCTCCCCCAGTTTCATTATTTTGCATATTGCTGTCCAGGTTTCTCAACGCCATTTGTTGGAGGCACTGTCTTTTTCCCATTGCGTACTTTTTCCTGCTTTTTTGAGGATTAGTTGACCATATAGTTGCAGATTCATTTCTGTGTTTTGTGTTCTCTTAACCTATGTGTTTGGTTTTTTTTTCATCAGTATCAAACTGTTTTGATTCCCAGAGATTAGTAATATATCTTGAAGTATGGAATTGTGACCCTTGAGGTTTGCTTTTCTTTTTCAAAGTGCTTGGGCTATTCAGTGTCTTTTGTGGTTCCATACAAGTTGTAGGATTGATTTTCCTAGTTCTGTGAAAAATGCTGGTGGTATTTTGATAGGGATTGCATTAAATGTGTAGATTGTTTTGGCTAGTATCAACATTTTAATAATATTTGTTCTTCCAGTCTCTGAGGAAGGAATGCCTTTTTATTTCTTTGTATCAGCCTCAATTTCTTTCATTAGTGCTTTATAGTTGTCAGAGTACAGATCTTTCACTTCATGGGTAGGTTATTCCTAGCTATTTTATGGTTTTTGATGCAATTGTAAATGGGATCAATTTCTTGATTTTTCTTTCTGTTGCTTCATGGTTGGTGTATAGAGAGAGACAAACCAGGAAACCGACTTATAATTATGCAGAAGAAACTGATGTTTACCAGAGGGGAAATGAGTGGGATGATTGGTTAAGTGTGTAATGAGGATTAAAAAGTGCACGTGTTGGGATGAGCACTGGTTGATGTATGTAAGTGTTGAATCACTATATTGTACACCTGAAACTAATATTACACTATGTTAACTAGAATTTAAATAAAAACTTACATAAAACGAGATGAACCAATTCCTTAACAAACACAAAATACCACAATCCACTTGTTGGTGCCCAGTAGGCCAAAAAACCTCCTGCATAGCGACCTTTGACGGCTAGGCCTCCTGGGCGCAGGTGAACTATTTGGGAAGTTGCGGAAGAAGTCAAAAGACTGTGAAGGAACATTTGGCCTCCTGGGTCACACATGTGGTTTCTGTTCATCCTGTCTATGATTTTCTTGTTGCTTTGCAAAGAGACATATACTTTGGGGGGAGGGGTTATAACTTTATTATTTTTATTTTTTTATTTTTAAAAAAATTTTTAGAATATAACACTATTTTTTAAACATATACAATTATTTTCCATCATTTACAATACAGTAGTTACAATGACACTCCAAAAGGCTAAGGAAAGTAAGAAATCAGAACCCCAACTTCTATTTCATGTAATTAGACTTATACATAAATTAGAAGGTTAAGTAACAACTAGTTAATCACTTAATTTCACAGCTATCTGAAGTGGCAATCGTTATATAGCAGCTTATCTATGATACATTCAAGATAAATGATACAATTTATTACTTGCCCATAAGCTAAAACACAGCCTGCTTAATACCTTTCCTTAAATTCCACCTCTATACTAAAATATACTTGAGGTCCATGCAAAAAAGTAGCTACCTTTTATATAGGAAACAGATGATTAAGTCTTTGGTGTTGTAAAAGCAACTTCATTTAAACATAACCACCCCCACTACCAAAAAAAGAAGAGGGGAAAAAAGGTAATGAAAATAATAAGGGAAAAACCCAAGACACACTTCCTAGGGGGGAAAAACCAGCATGTAATTTCTGTCCTTGACAGAATGTATTAAATAAGCAAACACCACCAACAAGCAAAACACGTACTACAATGTAAAATAATTAAAAAAAAGAAAACCCTCTCACATGCATAAATGAAATGGCACACAAAGAACTCACATCTTTTCAAGCTTCAATAGTAAATATTCTGCTACTATGTATTAAATACTGCATGGGTTGCCCAAGCTAAGATGAAACCACATCATAACTCAATAAGCATTTGCACTACCTCTTTAGCAGGTGGTGCTGGGAAAACTGGACAGCAACATGCAGAAGAATGAAACTAGACCACTTTCTAACACCATACACAAAAATAAACTCAAAATGGCTGAAGGACCTGAATGTGAGACAGGAAACTATCAAAACCCTCGAGGAGAAAGTAGGAAAAAACCTTCTAGACCTCCACCTCAGCAATCTCCTACTCGACACATCCCCAAAGGCAAGGGAAATGAAAGCAAAACTGAACTCTTGGGACTTCATCAAGATAAAAAGCTTCTGCACTGCAAAGGAAACAATTAAGAAAACTAATAAGCAACCAACGGAATGGGAATAGATAGTTGCAAATGACATATCAGATAAAGGGTTAGTATCCAAAATCTACAAGGAACTCACCAGACTTCACACCCACAAAACAAATAACCCAGTGAAGAAATGGGCAGAAGACATGAACAGACACTTCTCCAAAGAGGACATCCAGATGGCCTACAGGCACATGAAACGATGCTCAATATCACTCATCATCAAGGAAACACAAATCAAAACCACACTGAGATACCACCTCACGCCAGTCAGAGTGGCTAAAATGAACAAATCAAGAGACTATAGATGCTGGCGAGGGTGTGGAGAGACGGGCACCCTCCTACACTCTTGATGGCAATGTAAACTGGTGCAGCCACTCTGGAAAACAGTGTGGAGGTTACTCAAATAACTATCCATAGAACTCCCTTATGACCCAGCAATAGCCCAGTTAGGGATTTACCCAAGGGATACAGGAGTGCTGATGCATAGGAGCACATGTACCCCAATGTTCATAGCAGCACTGTCAACAATAGCCAAAACATGGAAAAAGCCTAAATGTCTATCACCTGATGAGTGGATCAAGAAGATGTGGTATATATACACAATGAAGTACTACATGGCAATGAGAAAGAATGAAATCTGGCCATTTGTAGGAATGTGGATGGACCTTGAGGGTGTCATGCTAAGCGAAATAAGTCAGGCAGAGAAGGACAGATACCATATGTTTGCACTCATAGGTCTAACAGGAAATTTTCAGAATGATCTAGCTTCAAGAAAAGCAAGCAGTGAGTAGTGCTTAAGAAAAATTGATTCAGTATCTAATGGATAGTTGATACCTGTCACAACACAGCATTTT